>CAUYQU010068129.1:55000-163614 GCA_963574635.1 Cheracebus regulus
ATTGCTACTCTGCAGCAAGCACATGGCAAGTGGTAGCTTTAATAAATGGTGGTAGCAGAAGTAACAGACCTCCTTGACATTGCTCAGGAGAATTACTAAACATAGTGAAATAAGTTTCTGCTGCTACTCACTCTGGATCACTGGAGAGGCAGCTGGATCATTGCTACTGTCAAGAATCAGAAGCATCTACCCTCAGTCACTTTCCTCTTGAGGATTATGTGTAAAACCACTGTTTTTGTTGTCTGCCCAGTTCATCTTAATACATATAATAGTAAACACTCGAAAAGCATCAGCTATTCTTCATAGTATGCCATGCCAAGTTGGCGGTACCATGGACTAGTCCTACTCAGTTTCAGCTGCACGGGAGGGCAACTGCCCATCTATTCGAAGTGCCCTCTAGTTCCTCTAAAGGTCATTTTTCTGTACTCCACAGAGCCTGCTTTTTAAGTCAGATTATCCCAAACATACCCTGCTGATTTCACAAAAGTCTATCCATAAAAGTTTCCTGTGATGTGTTGACAGGCAAATGGACAGAATCTTAATATTGTGAAGATACATGGTGAACATTTTGGCTTCTTACTAGGCTGGCAGCAGCCTGAGGCAAGGACCCCATCCCACTCATCCACACACAGGGCTTGGCCTCCAGCCAGTCCTCACTAAAAGTGGATAGTGATTGTCACTGCCCAGGGAAACCTCTAGGAAGCATCATCTCTCCTCCCCAAGAATCCCTGGGCAGAGAGGCACAGCACCACCAAAGCAAACTTCCTGACTCCACAGTTTTACCTGGGGTTAACTCTCCTTGGGAAACTTGAATGCATTAGCCACCTCTAACAGTCCCATTTATTTTTAAAAGAAATGAGGCTATTTTCTTCCCTACTCTGCCATCCCAGGAATCTATCTGTAGATTTTTATTTTAAAGAAAAGAACTATCTAATAATGAGTAATTTCACAGGTCTATTTTTAGCAGCAAGAAAGATTTTTTTTTTTAGGTCATTGCTGGGAAGTTCTCAAAAACTGCAAGTTGGGAAGAGTCGACAGAAGGTGAATGTCATGGATTTTTTTTTCCTTCCAGAGCAGAAGGATTCACCAACAGGAACCAGACCCCAGAGAATAGAGAGTAGGGACTCAGTTTCTTTGTCAACAAAATGGGCATTACAGTACTTACCCCTTATTGCTATGGTGAGGAATATGCAAGATAGCGAATGTCAGAGCCCTTAGCTTGGTGCTCCTACACTGCCCGTCTGTCTGCACCTGTCTGCCTCTCAGCCACCACCTTCATTCCCTCTTGTGTGAACAATTTCATGGCTGCCTCCCCATTTACAGGCTCCTCCCTCTCCACCAGTTTTCCCCTGGCCCTTCCTAAAGCCTAGTTCTGAGGTGTTCCTCTCTTCCTTGAAATCTGCCTGGGCTTCCTTCACCCTTGGGCTGGCATCCTTGGCTTCTGTTACCACACTACATCCCATAGCCTAGAATCAGCTCCCACTAATGGCTTGTACAGTGACTCAGAGTTTCCCAGGCTCTTCGTTTATGCAGTTTCCTCTACTTGGAAATTGCCTCTCCTGATCCTCACCAAGGCCCTCTGCCAGTCTCCACCTCTTATCCAGAGCCTTGAATCGAGGGTTTCTCTTCCTTTAAACCTTTCCTCATCACTGCACTAAGAAGTGAGGCCTTCCTCTCTTACATTCTATAGCTCTACATACTTTTTTATGCTTACTGGTATGTAGCAACCTTACTACATAGGTATCCGGATGTGTGTTCAATGTGTTATTTATTACACAGACAGTGTAACAGGGGTTAAGAGCACCAGTTCCAGAGCCAGATTGCCAGGGTTTGAGTCAAGGTTCTGCCACCTCCTAGCTCTCAACTTGAGCAAGTTGCCTGTGTCTCAGTTTCCTCATCTAATTGCAGATAATGCAACCTGAAAATGCAAATTATGGGAAAAATATGTATCTTACTAAGACACATACTTTAATAGGATAAATAGTATGTATCTTACTAAGATACACATGCTTAATAGGATATATCCTATTAAGCGATAGAAACACATCTGAAAGGGTTGTATACTATATTATTCTAACTATATGAAATTCTGAAAAACACAAATCTGTGGACAAAGTAAAAAGATTAGTGATTGCCAGGGATTGGGGTGGGGAGATGTGAATAGGTGAAGCATGGAGGATTTCTAGGGCAGTGAAACTGCTCTTTATGAAAATATAACGGTGGATACATATCATTATATATTTTCCCAAACCCATAAAAATGTATAGCACAAAGAGTGAACCCTAATGTAAACTATAGACTTTGGGTGATTATGATGTGTCAATATAGTTTTTTCAGTTGTAACAAATGTACCACTCTGGTGGGAGATGTTAATAATGAGGCCAAGTTGGGGCCTATGCAGGTGTGGGATAGGAGGTATATGGGACATTTCTGTACCTTCCCCTCAATTTTACTGTAAACTTAACATTTCTCTAAAAAGATAATGTCTTAAAAAGTTAAATAAAGTAAAATACAATGCACAATGTTATGACTGAAAAAATATGTCCATATATTATTTTATTTTCTTTCCTTCAAAGGTGGACCCTTAATTTTCCTCTCCTTGCATGTGGGCTGTACTCACTGACTCACTTCTGATGACTAGAATGTACCTGAAATGACAGAATGTGACTTTCTTCTTCCTCTTTCTCTTCATTCAGTCGGCTGCCACGTTTGAGGACACTCAAGCAGCCCTGTGGAGAGGTCTACATACAAGAAACTGAGCCCTCCAATAGATAATTAATAGAATTTAAATGAAGAAACTCATATAAAGTTATTAGATGGGTGCCTAATAGTACCTAACATGCTAAATAGTACTATAATGATAGCGATTTTTATTTTGAAATATTCTAAACATACAGAAAAGTTTAGCATATAAACCATCAAGTACCTATGCCTCTAACACTCAACTTTATCACAACATAAAGCCTCATTTTTTTATGTTTTTAAGAAGCAAAATGATACAGATAGAGTTGAAGCCACCTGTGTACCCTTCCCCTATCCCATTCCCATCCCTCCCTTTATTGCAGTGGTGACAATCTCAAATTTTGTGTTAATCATGCCTTTATATTTTTATTTGATGTTCTAAAATTTTATTTAAGTGGTATAATACAGTACACAGCTGCTTTCAAGTTGTGGTTTTGGTCAACTGTTTTTTAGATTTACCCATATTGAATTATGTGACTTTAGTTAATTCAATTTCATTACTGTGTCTTATATGCATTACATACATATTCCTTAATTTACTCATCCCATTGTTGAAGGACATTTATATTGCTTCCAGTGTTAGAGATAAAAGAACTCTCAGAGATCAACATGCAGATGAGAAAATGCAGCTAGAGAAGGGAAGTGATTTGGCTAAAATCATACAGAAGATAGTAGAGCCAGGACTTTCAAAGAGATTAGAGTAGCCTGGAATGGCCAGTTATTCTTTTTCCAGCATACCATGCATTTACTTTCTTCAGACTCCTTTGAGAAACTCCTCTCTCATTCCATGAGACTCTGCTGGGGATGTCAGTTATTCCCTAACCAATCAGCAGAGCCCATGACTCAGTTTTTGTCAAATATAGTACATTCTTTGGTATATGGTGATTAGCTCAGGGAAGATCACATGACCCAAGCTGAGCCAATCAGAATCTTGTGATTTTGCACAGCTGAAATAATATAGGCCTGGAGCTTCTAGAAAATGTCTTTCCTGCCATGTGGAAAGAGTCTACATCCAACAGAGAAAATAAAATCAACCCATAAAGACAGGCAGTAACAAATAGAGGTGGGAGAGAAGAGAAAGATGTAGAATGGGTTAATAACATTGTTTGAGTCCCTGAATACAGTATCTTTAAGCTTCTCATTTATGAAACCTGCCCTTTTCTTTTGTTTTTAGCTTACCCCAGTTTGACTTGCATTTCTCTAACTTGCAACAGAGTCCTGACTCTTAAATCCACCATTCTTTCTACTCTGCCAGAACTACAGCTCCTAGATGTTTAGTAAGCATTTAATTGAAAATGATGATCTCAGCAAAGCCATAGAAATCCCACTAACCTTTGACTTGGAGAACACAGCAAGATTAACTGTGATCAGAGTTCTAATGTGGCACTTCCCTTTATTTGACCTGTCATCCATACATTTAGGGAATATTTACCATGTTCCTATTATGTTACCAAAGGAAGTTATATGACAAGAATAGCACAAAGGACATCGAGGTAATGGAATGCTTTTCTAGGTAGTTTATATGAAGTGGTACAATATCAATTCTAAATAGACTGCCATTAATAAATAACACATATTTTAATCCCTGGAGAAAAGACTAAAAAGGCAATAGAGAAATTAAATGAAATATTTAAAAATATTTGATTAGCCCAACAGGAAGTAGGAAAGAACGAATAAGAATGAAGAAAGACAAATGGAAAACAAATAGCAAGATAATAGACTTAAACGCAACCTCATCAATAATTACATTAAAAATAAACACGCTAAGCCTTCTAGTAAGAGGCAGAAACTTTCAGACTGTATACAAAAGCAAGACCTATTTGCTGTCTGCAAGACACGCACTTGAAATATAACATGTTGAAAACAAAAGGAAAAAAAAATAGTTTCCAACAAACCGTAAACATAAAATGAATTTGGCTAAATTAATATTAAACAAAGATGATTTAACAAGAAGTAAGATCCAAGATAAGGGTAGAATTTTATAATGAAAAAAGCATCATTTCACCAAGAGGACATAGCAATTATCAATGTGTATTAACCTAAAAACAGAAGTTCAAAATATATTAAGCAAAAGCTGACAGAATTAAAGGAAGAATTAGACAAAGTCACAATTATACTTGGAGATCTTAACCTCCCTTGCTCAGTAATTGATAGAACAAGCAGACAGTAATTGATAGAACAAGTAATTATATGGAATATCCAAACACTATCAATCACCTTGACCTAAATGATATTTATAGACCAGATGAAACCACTGCAGAAATACATTATTTTCAAGGGCACGTGGAGCATGTACCAAAATGACCATATCCTAAGCACCAAAATAAATCTCAATAAATTTTAAAAGATTACAATCATTCAGAATATATTCTCCAAACATAATGAAATTAAATAATAAATCAATAGCAATAAGACATCTGGAAAACCATTTTTAGATATCTTAAATGTCTAAATATTTTAGAACTAAACAATGCATTTTTAAATAACACATGGATCAAAGAAGAAATTACAGTGGAGTTAGAAAATATTTCAAAATGAATGATAAAGGAAATAGAGCATATCAAAATTTGTGGGATGCAGCTAAAGCAGCACTTAGAAGGGAATTTCTAAATTCAAGTGCTTAAATTAGAAAAGGAAATATGGGCAAAAAATCAATAATTTTATATTTTTACCTCATGATTCTAGAAAGAGAAGAGTATATCAATACAAAAGGAAATAGAAGAAAATAAATATAAGAGCAAAATTTAATCAAATGAACAATAGAAAATTTTAACCAAAAAAACCCCTATTCTTTGAAAACATTAATAAAGTTGATGAACGTCCAGCAAGACTGATTAAGAATGAATGAATGAGACCACAAATTCCCAATATCAAGAATGAAAGATGACATGTAATAATAGTTCCTGCAGACATTAAAATGATAATAAAGAACTGTAATAAACAACTTTGTGCCAAAACAATTTGACATATATTAACTGGACAAACTCATTAAAAAAATACAATTTACAAAAACTGACACAGGAAAAAATTGAAAATCTGAATATCCCCTATTATGATTATATTTTATCAGACTCGGATATACTCAGAATATACCCATCAGAATTTAATTAAACAAATTAAATGTATTGTCAAAACTTCTTTATAAGAAACTCCACTGATATATTTATTGCAACATTATTCACAATAGCAAAGATATAGAATCAATCTAAGTGTTCATTGACAGATGACTGAATAAAGAAAATGTTATATATATATATGAAGAAAATGTTATATATATATATGAATATAAAGAAAATGTTATATATATATATGTATATGCTCACACACACACACACATACACACACTGAAAGCCCAAACTTCACTACTATACACACACACACACACACACGCACACACACACACACAATGGAATACTATTCAGCCATAGAAAAGAATGAAACCATGTCCGTTGCAGCAACATGGATGGAACTGGAGTCCACTATCTTCAGTGAAACAACTCAGAAATAAAGTCAAATACCAAATGTTCTCAGTTATAAGTAAAAGCTAAATAATGTGTACACATGAATATAGACTGTGGAATAATCAATATTGGAGATTCAGAAGGGTGGCAGGATGGGAAGGGGGTGTGAGATGAGAAATTACTTAATGAGTACAACATACACTATTCAGGTAATGGGTACACTAAAAGCCCAAACTTCACTACTATACAATGTAACTGTGGAACAAAACTACACTTGTATTCCCTAAATTTATACAAATCTTAAAAAAAAAAACTCCAAGGCCAGATGGTTTCATTGGAAAATTCTATAAAATAATAAAGAAGCAATTTAAACACTAAAAAAAAAACTTTCAGAAAACAAAGGAGAGAATTTACCCCAACTCATTTTACAAGGCAGAAACCTTATACCAAAAGCTGGGAAAGAAATTATAAGAAAAGGAAACTATACACCAATATCTTTGTTAAACACAGATACAAAAATTCAAAAGAAAATATTAGCAACTTAGATGGTAAATAATCACATAAAAAGATAGTCAACATCATCAGTCGTTAGGAAAATGCAAATAAAAACTATAATGAGATACAATCATCTGCCAGAAAAAGAAAAATTTTTTAACTGACAATCCCAAATGTTAGTGAAGATGTGGTTCAACTGGAACTCTCTGACATTACTGATGGGGATGCAAATTGGTATATTCATTTTGGAAAAGTTTCTCATTTTTTTATAGTTTCTTATAAAGTTAAACATAATATATGACCCAACAATACCACTTCTAAATATGTTGTCAAGAGAAATTAAAACGTATGGCCACACAAAAGCTTATATGCAAATATTTATAGCAGCATGCTGTAGTTTGGGTATGGTTTGTTTGTTCTCATGAAAATTCATGTTGAAATTTCATCCCCATTGTGGTGGTGTTGGGAGATGGGATCTAGTGGGAGGTATTTGGGTTATGGAGGCAGATCTCTCATGAATGGGGTAGTGCTATTTTCCCAGTACTTAGTGCGTTCTCCTTCTCCAGGACTGGAGTAGTCCTTGCAGAAATGGATTAGTTCCCATGAGAATGGGTTGTTTTAAAGCAGAAGGGCCCCTCAGGCTTTCTTCCCTTCACACACGTTCACTCCCCTTTGACCTTCTGTGCCATGTTGTGATGCAGCAGGAGAGCCCTCACCAGGAGCCAGGGCCATGCCTCTGAACTTCTCAGCCTGCAGAAACATGAATAAATAAGCCTCTGTTTTATATAAATTGTCCAGTCTTAGGTATTCTTTTATAGCAACATAAGACAGACTAAAACAAAATATTGGTGTTGCTGATAACAAATATTTGAAAATGTAGCAGCAGCTTTAGAACTAGATAATGGGAAGAAGCTAAAAGAATTTGGAGGAGCAGGGTAGAAAAAGTCGTGATTCTGGTGAGGGCTTAGAAGACAAGAAGACTAGAAAGTTTAGAACTCCTTAGAGATTAGTTAAGTCATCAAGACCAGAATGCTGATAGAAATATGGACAGTAAAGGCCATTCTGATGAGGTTTCAGATGGAACTGACTAAGAAAGTTTGGAAACTAGAGTGAAGTCCGTCCTTGTTACAAATGAGTAAAGAACTTGACTGAACTGTGTCCATGCCCAAGGGCTTTGTGGAAGGCTGAACTTGAGAGTGATGAGCTAGATTATCTGGCAGAAGAAATTTTTAGGCAACAAAGTGTTCAGGCTGCTACATGTTTCCTTCTAAATGCTTGTAGTGTACTGATAGAGAGAAGGGAAGCAGAGCAGAAAAATTAGGAAATTCACAACCTGGCCATATGGTAAAGAATGACAGAATGTTTTCAGGAGAAAATTCCAAGGGTACAGCCAAGCCACTCCTTACTAAAGAAATTTGCATGGCTAAAGGGGAACTAGATGTTAATAGTCAAGACAATGGGGAAAGGCCTCAAAGCCATTTCTGAAATCTTAGAGGCTGCCCCTCCCATCATAGGCCCAGAGGCCTAGGGGAACAGAATGGTTTCTGGGAATAGGCTCAGGGCACCCCAGGTGAAGTGGCCCCAGGTGCAGCTCACGCTCCAGCTCTGGAAGGTACATGTCATAAACCTTGGTAGCCTCCACATGATGCTAATTCTGCAGGCTTGCAGAAAGTAAGAGCTATGGAGGCCTGACAGCCTCCTGCTAGATTACACAGATGCCATTGAAAGCCTGGGGTCCCGGCCAGGTGCAGTGGCTCACCCCTGTAATCCCAGCACTTTGGGAGGCTGAGGCAGGTGGATTGCCTCAGGTCAGGAGTTCATGACCAGCCTGGCCAGCATGATAAAAAATACAAAATTAGCTGGGCATGGTGGTGCACACCTGTGATCCCTGCTACTGGGGAAGCTGAGGCGGGAGAATTGCTTGAACCCGGAAGACAGAGGTTTCAGTGAGCCAAGATCATGGCACTGCACTACAGCCTGGGCAGCAGAGTGAGACTCTGTCTCAAAAATAAAAAAAGAAAGCCTGTGGTCCCAGGCAGTGACTTGTAGCAAGGGGTATAGTCATGGCAGAGAGGCCCCACTAAAGCAGTACTGAGTGGAAATGTGGAGCGGGAACTGCCACAGGGCGTCCCCACAAGAACCATGCCTACTGAAGTCATAGGAGTAAGGCCACTGCAGAGAGTCACCATGAGGATAATGCAAGTGGAGCTGTGGAAGTGGTGCCACCACTGAGACCCCAGAAGACTGCAGAGCTACCAGTTTGTAATGCCAGCCTGGGAGAGCTGGGTGAACTGAGCTCAGCAAAGCCATCGGGGCAGAGCTGCCAGATGCCTTGGGGGCCCAACTCCCACCCCAGTGTTTCCAGGAGGTGGCACATGGAATCGAAAGACATTCTCCAGCTTTAAGATGTGATGTCTGCCCTGCTAGGTTTTGGATTTGTTTGGGGCCTGTTACTACTTTCTTCTTTTCTATTCATCTTTCTTTAAATAGGAATGTCTGTTATGCCTGTATCACCACTGTATCTTGGAAGTAAATAACTGGTTTTGATTTTACAGGCTCATAGATGGAAGGGGTGTGTCCTGAATATCAGGTGAGACTTTGGACCTTGAACTTTGGACTTTTAAGTTGACGTTGGGACAAGTTAAGTCTTTTGAGACTATTAAGAGAGAATGATGTATGTAGCATGTGAGAAGGACATGAGTTTCGGGGGACAGGAGCAGAATGTGACGGTTTGGATATGGTTTGTTTGTCCCCATCAAAGCTCATATTGAAATGTGATTCCTAATATGGTGGTGTTGGGAAGAGGGGCCTGATGAAAGGTGTTTGAGTAATGAAGGCAGATCCCTCATGAATGGACTGGTGCTGTTAGCAAGAATGGATTCTTTCACATGAGAGTGTTATAGAGCCAGGTCACTCCTCAGATTTTTCTCTCCTCGTATGTGTCCACTTCTCCTTTGACCTTCTGCACTATGTTGTGACACAGCACAAAAAGCCTTCAGCAGAAGCCAGGGTCATGCCCTTGAACAGCTTAGCCTACAGAAACATGAGCTAAATAAGTCTCTTTTATTTATAAATTACCCAGTCTCAGATATTCTTTTGTAGCAACACAAAACAGACTAAGATACAACATTATTCATATCTTTGAAACAGAAACAACCCAAATGTCTACTAACTGGTAATGAATAAGCAAATTGTGGTGTATCCATATAATGAAATAGTATTCAAAAATAATTAGAAACAAACTCCCATTACATGCAAAATACATGGATGAATTCTAAAGGTTTTAGGTTAGTATAAAGAATACATTGTTTCATTTGTAAGGCATGTTGAATCAGGAAAATCTATAGGAATATAAATCAAATTAATGATTTATTGGGGCTGGATTTGGGTGGAGGAAATTGTCTACAAAGGGATATGAGATGACTCTTTGGGTCACTGATCTACTCTATAATTTTATTATTAGTGATGATCACACAATGGTATATGTTTGTCATTAGACTAAAAATTTCCCTTAAAAAAGGTAGACTTTACTATATGTAATGTTCCTTCATAAACATGAATTTTTAAAAAGAAAAAAATTAGCAAGTTGCATCCAGTAAGATATATACATCGTACATCATGTTTAAGTGTGGTTTATTCCAGAAATTTAAGGTTGGTTTAACATTTGTAAATTATTAATGCAATTCACCATGTTAATAAACTTAAAAATCATATTATTAACTCAAAATATGTAGAAAAGGCATTTTCAAGAGTCAGAACCACTCATAATGAAAATTCACAGTGAGTAAAGAAAAGAAGAAACTACTTCAACTAGGTAACAGGACCTACAAACCCTACAATTAGCTTTATACTTTTCCCCAAAGTTCAACAACAAAGCGATGATGTCCTCTATCACCTCTTCTATTCAACATCATACTGGATATTCTAGCCAATGCAACATGGCAACCTAAATAAATAAATAAAGAGGTAAAGATTGGAAAAGATAGATAAAACTTTTCTTGTTTACAGATGGCATAGTTACTTATACAGAAAATTCCAAGGACTCTAAAGCAACTACTATAACTAATAAGTGAATTGCACAAGTTTGCAGGATACAAGTTAAAGATATTTTTTAAATAAATTACATGGTTAAACTTCAGTACATCCACACAATACAATTCTATTCTGTGAAAAAAAAGGAATGAGCTACCAAGCCCTGCAAAAACATTGATGGATCTTGTGTATTGCTAAGTGAAAGAAGCCAGTCCAAAAATATCACATGTGTATTGCTTGTATATTGCTAAGTGAAAGAAGCCAGTCCAAAACATTACATTACAAAATAGTAATGTAGATTTATATAACATTCTCGGGCTGGGTGCAGTGGCTCACACCTGCAATATCAGTACTTTAGGAGGCTAAGGAGGGAGGATTTCTTGGGGCCAAAAGCTGGAGGCTTCAGCAAGCTAGGATCATGCCATTGTACTCCAGCCCCAGCAACAGAGCAAGACCTTGTCTCTAAAAAACAACAACAAAAGTTATATGACATTCTGAAAAAGGCAAAACTATGTAGCCAGTAAACAGATTAGGGTGGTCAGCGGTTTGGAGAGGGAAGAGGTTTCAGTAGGCAAAACACAGGGAATTCTTTAGGGAGGTGAAAATATTTCATATGATGCAGCATTAGTAAGTACATGACATTATATATCTGTCAAAATCCATAGAACTTTATAGCCCAAAAAGTGAATCTTAGTATATGAAAATTTATGTTAAAAAAACATTTAGGAAGATGGGGCAATCCCAGGGTAGAATCCAGACTGTTATAAAAAAATCTAACTCTATTATAAATGCATGAAATAACCTCATTCAAGGAGTCTGCAGAAACATACTGACCTATGTAACTTTGGAAATGGAAGTTATAAGACTAAAGGCAAAGAGAGCTTATGTAGGTGCTGTACTCTAGTTGTTATAGGTGCTGTACTTTAGCTGTTAAAGTTGTTTCCCATGAGTGTACAGGCTAACATATCTGAAACTACCACACATGTTTACTGGAATTAACAATAAAGTAAATGGATGGTGGGGGGTGGGAGCCAGCTTTCTCACTGTTACAGTGGGAGGCTATAGACAAGCAAGGGGGAGAAGTGGCTAGAGTAATCCATGTAGTACTGGATTAGAGTTGGAGACCTCAGTATAAACTCATGTTTAGCTTACCATAGATATAGGGTTACACTTAGAGGTATTTATAGATTTGTATATATACTTGGGTTAATATACATATATGTATTTCCTTGCTCTGTCAACTGGGAGGGTCTAGGAGCAATGATACCTCAGCAGCAATGAATGTATACAGTCTCCAGAATTTATCTTTATACCACTCCTCATGAAAAGGAATCATAGCTTCTTGGAGAAATCAGTAGTTCTAGAACTGGGGGGTAGGGAATATACAAGATGAGCCTGGAGCATCTTGTAATACGAGAAAGTAAGGAAGTGCTAAAAAGCAAACACCATTGAAGGATATGTCAAAGGAGCATAGGAACCAACTGAAAGAGTTCCCAGTGACCAAAGTCAGAGCAATTTGAGCAAGAAAGTAAATAAAGTACTATTGAATTATAACCTGTGGTATAAAATAAAATATCCATTAGTCCTTATTGGTGTAAATCAATAATGGAATAAATAAATAAATGGGGGAGTATATACAAATATCCTGTGCAGAAGAATTAAAAATAACTTAGATACTCATCCCTGAAGAAGGAGGAACATAGCTCCTACCCCTTAAATGTGGGATGTGCATAGTCACTTCCTTCCTTCTTTCCTCTCCTCCTTCCTTTTCTTCTGAGTATAATATAGAAAGGAGGAAAAAAAGAAGCACTTTACAGTGGAGAAAACTGATAAACTCCTCTTTAGCTAGGTCAAGGTGAACACCAACAGTGATGATAGCATGAAGTCAAGTCATGTTGCTAGCATGTACCTTTGATGTGATATGATGAGAATAGCAATTCACCTCTGCTGTCTTCCAAGTCTAAGTGGAGATGAAAATAAAACCCAGCTCATATGGTTGTTGAGAGAATTTTAAAATGTGAACCCTGAAAAGGAGTGGCTTGACCTCCCTTCCAAAATTGACAGTCTTGGCCTAGTTCTCTGTGTAATATCATTTCTATGAACTCCGACCCTTAAACTCTAGCCCTCTCACTGTGTCCCTAATCCTCTTGCTCAGCACTTTGTTTCCTCACCTCACTTTTGATATAGTCATTATCTTCCTAGGACTTGCCTCCTTTTCCACCTGTTTCAATATGATATCCACAGTAGATGGCATGTTCCTTGAGATAAGAGTGAGCTTTGCTATCTCCACAAAGAGATAGCTCTGGGAGAATGTGTGGTACTCAGGTCAAATTCTACAGGTACTACTATGAATTCTTATTTAATTTGTGAATAGGTAATACAAAATTTTTATAAGTATTCAATGATAATTTTCAAATTGTTCAAAACTACAAAATAACAAAAGATATTCAGTGAAGACTATCCTCCCAATCTCTCTTCTATCTGAATCCCAACCCACCCCACCCCAAGAGACAATTGTAACTCCCCATATCTCTCTGTGAAATATATACATTCTTATTTCTCTTTGTTACATAAAAGGTAGCTGCCATAACATCGTAGTGCACTTTGTGGGGTTTTTTCCAACTAACAATATATCTTGAACTTCTTTGCTAATAACTACTTAGAAATCAATCAGAAAGCTTTAGGCTGGGCACAGTGGTTCATGCTTGTAATCCCGGCACTTTGGGAGGCCAAGGCAGAAGGATTGCTTGAGGCCAGGAGTTCAAGACTAGCCTGGGCAACAAAATAATATCCCATCTCTACAAAAAAAATATATATATATATAAAATTAGCTGGGCATAGTGGACCTGTAGTCCCAGCTAGTTTGGAGGCTGAGGCAGGCAGATCGTTTGAGCTCAGGAATTTGAGACCAGACTGGGCAACATGGCAAAACCCCATCTCTACAAAGAATACAATAATTAGCTACTTGGAAGCCTGAGGTGGAAGGATCTCTTGAGCCTGGGAGGCGGAGTTTGCAGTGAACCAAGATCATGCCAATGCACTGCAGCCTAGGTAATAGAGCAAGACCATGTCTCAAAAAAAAAAGAAAAAAAACACAGTTTTCTATTGATTAATATGCTGTATGTTATTTCCAATCTTTTGCTGTTACAAACAATGCTATAATGAGTAACTTTTACATAGCTCCCTTATGCATGTGCCACTACAACTGTAGGATAAATTCTTAAATGGGGGATAAAGAGTATTTGCATTGGTAATTGAAATTGTCAAATTGTCCTCCCTAGGAATTTACCAATTTATATATCCACAAGCAGTAAATGACAGTGCCTGTTTCCCAATAGCCTCATTAATGAATGAGTAATCAAACACTTGTATTTTTGCCAATATGATAATAAGAAAATGGCATCTCAATGTAGTTTCTCTTATAAAGAGTAAGGCTGACAATCTTATGATATGTTTAGATGCCATTTGTCCTGCTGTCTTTGTGAATTGTCTATACCACTCTCTTGCCCATTTTTCTATCGAGTCGTTGGTCTTTTTCTTATCATTTTTAAAGCATTCCTTATATATCAGAGAAATAAACACTTTATAATATGAATTGCAATTATGTTTTTCCAGGCATCACTTGATTTTGTTTCACTTGTGAGATTTCTGTCACAAAGTTGTTTGAATTTTTATATACTTTATCTTTTATTTTATAACTTCTAGATTTTGAGTCATAGTTAGCACGGTCTTCATATGGTTAAAAAACAAAAAATGGTTAGCTGTTACATTGTATACCAGATAGCGTTCCACAAAGATTGAAAATTTCCATATTAAAAAAAATGAAACCTTAGAAGTATTAAAAGAAAACACAGATGCTTCTTGACTTGAATTGAGTCTAATTTAATTGCCACATTTTGAACGCTTGGAAAAACACTTAACTCCACATTGGACACAGAGGAGGTTTGCAAGCCTCTCCTGAGATCATTATCCTTTCATTATCTCACTGGCTGAAATATTTATCAGTCAAGGCCCTAACCAAAACTTATGTTTCTAGCTGGAGATGGTCCAGACACCTTTACTCTTCAAGGTGCTGCTAGTTTCTTCTGTTGAGTTCTGTTTTGTAGTCTCACAAGTAGAGAAACAAGTTGTTGTCAGCCACAATTATTCAAAGACCTTATAATGGCCTTTTATTGCCTATCACTAAGGGTCAAGACAAGGGAATTAAATCATTCATTGATTCATTTAACAAATATATTTATTAAACATCTATTATATATAAGGCAGTCTACTTAGTGCTAAGCAGACAGGGTGGGAAAAAAAAGCTGACAAAATCACCACTCTCCTGACACTGATAGTCTAGCAGGAAAGACAGATCTTAAACGCCCACTTACATCATTTATTAGTTACTCAAAATAAGGGCCAGGAAAAAGTATGGGGTGTTATGAGAGTTTACAACAAGGGCCCCTGACCCTGTCTGACAGGTCAGGGATGAATTCCCTGGCGAAGTCTCTTTTGAACTGAACTCTGAAGGATGAGTAGGAACTGACCAGGTGAAGAGCAGAAAGAAATTTCTATACAGAGGGAACACACAGCAAGAGCCATGGCATTGAGGCCAGAAGGAGCACAGTCCAGTAGAGGAACTGAAAGTGTGAGCCTGTAGGAGGGAGACGTGGCATAGAGCTAGATGGGGTTGCTGTCAGCTGAGTTACCTGGCACTCAAGATCACCAGCTACAGGAGTAAAAGAGGTGGTAAGATTAGGGGAAACCTGAGTTGTGGTGTGGTCAGGACAGTCTCCATCAACCCTGCAGGGATCTGTGAACTGGGATAGCTCTTCAGGGTTGTTCCAAGCTGGGACAAGGGCGAAAGGCCTTCATGTTCCCAAACTGAACATTCCCTGGACATGGGCTGCTCTCTGACCGCCAGGGCTGAGAGGTGAGGGCTGTCTGGAAACAACACTCCCAATAGCGGGGAAAATAAGTCCTTCTGTCCCAGAGGGGAATCTGGGCAATAAGACACAGCATTCACAATACAAGTCAAATCATTCTGGGCCTTTTAGGTCATGGTAGGAAATTTTAATGTTATTCCAACTGCAGGAGAAAGCCAAAGGAGAATTTTAAGCAAGCAAGCCAAATGGTCTGATTGGCCTTTTAAAAAGGCTAGTCTGACTGCTTTATGTTTTCAGTAGAAAAGTTTGGAAGAAGAAAAAGCATTTAAGAGTCAACTGCAGTGGTGTTATGGACTTAAGTGTTAGCACAGCAGGGATGTGGGAGGTGATTTGACTTGGTTTGGGCATGGTGTCAAAAACACTTGATGATGGGTTGAGTGTGGGTTGGTGAAGAAAAATAGAGAGATCAAACATGATGCCTAGATTTTGGCTTTAGCAAATCATGGTTAATGGTACCATTTAATAAGATGAAGAACATGAGGGAAGGAGCACTGTTCTATCACATGTCCTGAGAAATCAACTTTTGGTTGTCACTACTTGCCATCTCTGTGCTATTACTAAACACACAAGGGCACATTGCCTATTTTTTGGGCCGTGGTTTTCACTTGAAAGCATGGTTCTCATCCTTCAAAGTCTACAACCAGTGCTACCCCCTCTGTGCAATGTTCCTTAATCATTATAATGCTGGGAAAGACACACACACACACAAAGAAAGAGAAAGAGAGAGAGATGTTTCTTCACACAGTGGTTCAACTTATAATTTTCTAACTTTACGATACTGCGAAAGTGATATGCATTCGATACAAATCATACTTTGGATTTTGAATTTTGATCTTTTCCCAGGCTAGCAATATATAGTATGATACTCTCTTGCAATGCTGGACACAGCAGCAAGCCACAACTCCCAGTCAGCCACGTGATCAGAAGGGTAAATCACTGATACTCTACAGTGATCTGTGTTTCCAGATGATTTTGCCCAACTGTAGGCTAATGTAAGTATTCTTAGCACATTTAAGGTAGGCTAGACTAAGCTAAGATGTTCAGTAGGTTAGGTGTATTACGTGCATTTTTGACACAGAATTTTTTCAATTTATCATCAGTTTACCAGGACATTAACCTAAGTCAATGAGCATCTGTATGCTTACACAGAGAGAGACAGAAAGTAATCCTGATATTTTATAATGGGGAAACTAGAAGCTAGGGAGAATAACTGTTTTGCCTGAGACTGTACTCCTGGGTACCAACAGAGCTGTGGCTAGACATCAAGTCTCCTAAATCCCTATTAGGTATCTGAAAACTGCATTAAATCAAAGGAGAACAGGTGGTCAACATAGATGGGCCAGACCAGCTATTATAGAAGTTCATTATAGAAGTCCAGGCAGGCAGCCCGATGTGGTGGCTCATGCCTATAATCCACATTTGGAGGCTGAGGCAGGCAGATCGCTGAAGTCTAGGAGTTTGATACCAGCCTGGGCAACATGGCAAAACCCTGTCTTTACAAAAGCAAAAAACAAAAATGATCTAGGTGTAGTGGTACACGCCTGTAGTTCCAGCTACCTAGGAGGCTGAGGCAAAACCCTATCTAAAATACACACACACACACATATATATATATATAATTTTAAAAATATAAAAATGAGCTGGGTATGGTGGAACATGCCTGAAGTCCCAGCTGTGCAGGAGGCTGAGGTGGGAGAATAGCTTGAGTCAGGAGGCAGACACTGCAGTGAGCTGAGATTAGCCCACTGTACTCCAACCTGGGCAACAGAGCAAAACCCTGTCTCAAAAAAAAAAAAAAAAAGTCCAGGCAACGGATGATGAAAGGGTGATTTCCAGCACTAGATTCATTTGCCTATCGTTGGGCTTCATATAAATATAATATACAGAATGTTCTCTTTTTTGAAGCTTTTCATGTTGGTAAAATATGTATAACATGAAACTTGCCATTTTAACCATTATTAAATATACAATTTGGTGTCATTCATTACATTAACAATGTTGTGCAACCATCACCACTGTCTACCTCTTTGTAGCTCACTAACTAGTCTGAATCTGCCTAGTTGGGGATTCAGCCCTCAAGGATCGGAATCATGTCATAACCCAGTGATTGGTATGTAGTAAATACTAATATTTATTGGTTGGGTTGTTGAATGAATGAATGTCTGAAGTTCCATTGAATGTGTCTTTCTATCTAAGAATTATAATAGTGTTGTCAAACTGTTCCTCTATTCCTCCTCCGTTTCTCAAATGCTTACTAGTTATCAACAGGAAATCTGTGCTAGGCACTAGAAATTAAAATATAACCTAAGCAAAATTCCTGTGCACAAGTCCACAGCCAGGTAAAGAATCCAGACAAATAAGAGAATCTTGGTCCCCAAAGTATGTCATAAAACATTAATTCATAGTAGAAGGATGAATAGGGTGGGAGTTATGGGTGTGGGAATGAGGTTATGCCTTACACTGCCTTGGGAAATCAAGGAGGGCTTCTTAGAGAAGCAAAAGCAAATTTACTGGTGTTGAGTGCTGGGGTGGGAGTGGGGAGAGTCTAAAGGAACTGCAGGGAATTCCTTAGGACCGGAAACAGGGTCACTCCTCCACCTGGATCCCCCATTCTACCTCAATGCCTGAGACTGTGCTTGGCAAAGAGGTGAGATAGCTACACTGATTTTTTTTTTTTTTTTTTGAGACAGAGTCTTGCTCTGTTGCCCAGGCTGGAATGCAGTGGTGCCATCTTAACTCACTGCAACCTCCACCTCCCGGGTTCAAGTGATTCACCTGCCTCAGCTCCCAAATAATGGATTATAGCCACGCACCACCACACCTGGCTAATTTTTGTATTTTCAGTAGACATGGGGTTTCACTGTGTTGGCCAGGATGGTCTCAAAACTCCTGACCTCAGGTGATTCGCCTGCCTTGGCCTCCAAAAGTGCTGGGATTACAGGCATGAGCCACCACACCCAGCCGCTACACTGATTTTTTAAGCATGGTGGGCTTTGCTTGTTCTCCCCCTTCCCACCCCATTCCTTTCCATTAAGGCCCTTTGGCATTTCTCAGCATCTCCCTATTTCTCAGTGTTTCCCTCGAGTTAGTTTCTCCTCTTTGTGCATGCTCTCCTTGATGAGTGTGGCTTTTAGTATCTGTGGCTTCTCACAAAAGATCTTTGTTTAAGACCTTGGGATTTTTCCAGGAAAAAAAAGTATATATATATATACTATATATATATATTTTTATATATACACTATATATATATTTATATATATATATTAGTTTCTTCTTTCAAAAGTAGCTGCTTAACGAATCTGTACCTCCTTGCTACCATGTGTACGCACATTAGCACAGGCACACACACAGACGCAAACTTTCTCTGTCTCTCTTTCTTTCTCTCACCTGTCCCCACTAAATCGCATTCCACCCTCATTCTCCCACTTGTATGTAGCTTAATAATTTAAACCTCCAAGAAGAAGTTGTCTGTGGTCAAAATGGTGCTACTAGACTTTAAATACTTTGGGGACCAAGATTCTCTTATTCAGAGAGCTGGATGTTTGAATGAATGAATGAATGAATGAATGGATAAATGGATAGACACACAGTGGCCCAGACAATCAAACTTCTGAACGTTTATCAAAGTTACTTTTGATAACAACCCTTAGCAGGCAACTCAAAACAAGTGTTCGCAATGATGATAATGAGGATGACAGTGTGATGGGATAAGTGCTACAACAGAAGAATAAAAAGGGTATGCTGGGGAGTAAGGTAGTGAGACTCCCAAGAGTTCGGCAGGACTAAAACTTCATGATTTCCCTCCTCCACTCATTAAACAAACATTCAAGGAGCAGTCTTAGGCATCACCATTTGCCCAGCCCATGCTGTGCATGGTGGTGAGGACAAAAGAAGCAGTCAGTGACATCCCTCCCTGTTGAAGGCCTAGAGTAAGAGATTCCTCCCTCTTTGTTAACCATAAATTAAGTAATTAGTTCTTTTACAAGGCATGGAGAAAAGATTGTAAACCCTAAAAGACAGAATTCATCCAAAAGGGTTTTTCAATAAGATTCCTTTTATTTTCTACGCAGAATAAAATTAAATAATACTAAGATATTATGCACCATGTTTCTCAGCATTCTACTTATCAGGTGTATTTCCTTGAATTGTTTGAGAAAGCTAAACAAGATGTATGCTATTTTAGGAAGCACAGACAGGCAGATCCATCACAGCCTAGCTCAGTGAAGATGACAGGTGAGAGGGACAAGGGAAGGGTGTCATGCTTTTTTGATCCAAAACAATTGAAACAGAGGAAGATATGAAGATGACAAAGAATATCTCATGCTTTTCTTTCCTCCTCTTATTCTAACTAGGGTAAATAGTAATTGGCAGTAGAATAGCCTAAGTGTTGCATTGCCATGCAGTTCAAAACCCCACTTTTTTCCATATAAAAGAAGGATTGTCATGAGGCAGTGGCCAAGAAGCCTCCCAGAACATGAAAACCAAGGTTGTTTGAGGACCCTGGCTCCTACCCATGAAGAAATTTGACTTTAGTTGCAGAAACAGGAATAACTCAAAAGTCAAACAAAGGTAGGGTAAAAAGCTAAACTGACCTAATCCCCTTCCCTTTCTTATAGATGTGAAGGAGAAAATATTAGAGAATAAGGTTATAAGCAGAAGTAGCAGGAGCTCAAACAGTCATGAAGTCCTACATGCATGGTAAGTTTACATATGAGCAAAAAGTATATGCAAACAGAAGCTCTATAAGGTAGCTTGTTGTGCCTGGAACGTGGGTTCCCTGGACCACTCATTAATCCTATGGATCTGTTTACCATTGAAACCTTAAAGAAACCACCCTAACCAGCTTCATCCTCATCTCACACTCCCACCCTCACCCCACTGATGGAGACTTGGTCAGGATCCCCTCTGTGTACTCTCATCAAATCCTAGGTTCTGTTTCCCATCACAGCTGTCATTGAATAGTCATTTATGAGATTATCAGTTACCTCTCTCCCCTACTGTACTAGCAGCTCCATGAAGAAGGGAACAGTATCTATCTGGTTTCCACATCACTGTACATACTTCTAGCATTAACACAGAATCTGGCTTAGGTTGAAAAATAACTAAATGTTTCTCGAATGATTTAATGAGAAGAGACAAGACATAGGCTTAAGGAGAAAACTGAAAAGAAGAACCTGACTTCAGAAGACAGGTCGGCTGCCGTTGCGGGGCCTGGAGCGATTGCACCCCAGTCTCTGAGTGTGAAGCCTTAGGTCCAGTTATTCCCCAAACCCCAAGCAACAGCAGTTCTCTGGTGTCCTGACGTGTGCTGCAGGATACTTAAAAACAAGATGATGAACTCTTGGTAACCCACCTACCTCCCCAAAACAAATAGCAGAGAGAAAGAAGCATGGACCATGTGCCACGTAAGCAGAACTGTCTCTAAATGACATGCTTCTCAAAGCCTCGGAAAGGAGGTGGTGAATTAAAGGTTTATATTAACCTCATTGCATATTTCTTTTTGTTTACGGGAAATTATTTTAACTTTCCATGCCCATCTGTTTGGTGTTGACTTCACTGCATCATTAAAGCTTAGCCACATCATTTGGTTTCTTCCACATTATTTATACAGAAAAAGGACCTCAGTTGATACTTTATTAGTTGCAGTATAATCATTTGTTTTCAAATATTAAGTTTCTTTTTTTAATTTCAGATACTATCTAAGCCTCTCCTACTGAGAAGGAGAAGAAATACTTGTTTTACAATATCATATTCAAATAAATAAGTAAACTATCTCCCTTCTTTTCAATGATCCTATACAACTTGCTTATGTAATTAATTTAGATATCTTGCCTATTGAACTGTCTGGATTTTCTATATTTTTTTGAAGAACAAGGATTTTTTTTTTTTACTGGATAGGCAGAACATGGCTTTAAAGCAAGGGTTTTGAGCCAGATAACTCTTTGTTATGAAAGGCTGCCTGTGCATGATGGGATATTTTGCAGCACCTTTGGCCTCCACCCACTAGATGCCAGTAGCACCCTCCCAGCCCGTTATAACCATAAAAAATGTCTCCATTGCCAAATTTGCCCTAGGTAGGCAAAAAGCACACCAGGTTGAGAACCCCTGGTGTAGAAGGAGGAAGAAGCTAGAAGCCAGACTGTTTCCCTATCTTTCAGATGAAGCAAAACTATCATTAGCCTTCTTGGTCAGATGTTTTTCTAATCACTAGTTTGGCCTCCTTTGGCCTAGGCACAAAAAGGCTACATGGAATCCCATCTGTTGGTGAAAATGTGATACAGAAAAAGTCTTTCTGAAATTCCTGGAGGCTCCCTCCCTATATTGTAGAAAAAATACTGTATAGTGATCCAAACAGACTAGCAGTCTGCCCCTTATGAGCTCTGTGACCTCTGAGGAGTTCCAAGCTCCTCAGTACAGTAGGGGTATAACACTTGACCTACCCATGTCAATGAATCATTGGAAAAAGCAAATCAAAATGTACTCAGTTTCATTTTCTATAAGTGGCAGAGTCAGACCAAGCAATACTGGTTGGTGTGCTGCCTTTTCTTGACAAAATGACTTTAGCCTTAAGGAAAGAGTGGGAGGTAGAACAGAGCATGGTTTTGGGTCTGGCCTTTGAATTCTAACAGGTCAGAGTTCTAAGCAATTACCTCCACTTGCCAGCTGTGTAGGTGTTATACCAACTAAGGCACATAACTTATCTGAGCGTCTTTCCTTGGCAATAAAATAGTAATAATGTCTAGTGTATAGAGGCGATTATGAGAATAATATTCTAGAATATATGCAAGACACTATGTGCATTGTTCATTACAGGGTGAATGCCCATAAATTATGCTTGTCATTGCTGTTATCATTGTTAATAAATGCAGAAAATACCACAAGCTGTCAGGATAATAGGAGAGAAATGTGGGAGCCGTTTCTTTTAGGATCCTTAGACCAGATTTGTGATGGGAACTTCTATTTCTCTTGCTTTGCCTAAAGCCAGATCAATTACAGACATGTTAAAAGATCAGTCATTTTCTTAGGGTTTCATAGCAGGAGCTGTGTCTCATTCATATCTGTACTCAAAGCACCTAGCACAGTGCATGGCCAAAGTAAGGGCATTCATTCCTATGCTCCCATGGTTGACAGGGAATATTACTGAGCATCTACTATATGCCAGAAACAGTTCTAGGCTCTGGACAGTGATGAGCAGTGATGAGCAAAAGCAGACACAGTCATGGCCCTTGGGAAGTTAATAGTCCTGTTGGAAAGGCTGCAAATCAACAACTGACAGGGAACAGGCAGAGGACAGAAAAGCCACACACCCTTTTTCATAATTTTTTCACTTATGATACACACATAGTTATGGAGAAATAGTTCTCAACTTAAAGGAAACGAACATTGCAAGAATGATAGTAAATGGCAGATGACATGGCTCAGTTCTGGAGCAGTGGGAAGGATAGAGAGCTAGAGAGAATGTCACTGTTGAGCCATAAAGAGGCACATTCTCCAAGTCGTTTTGTGGTTTCTGGATCTGTCTGAGGAGATCTGAGTTTTGACAGTGGACTGCTTGTGATGGACGAAGGATCAGTTGCAAGGGAGATGGGCAAGGTGCAGCATGAGCCCAGGAGACCGGGCTACAGGAGCTGGAGTCCCTGAGTCCCTGAGTCCACAGGGCTCAGCATGACAGTGTAGGTGATGTCACACAACTAGGAGGTAGGTAATGACTGGCCTAGCCCTTTCTAAAACACCTTTTAAAAAAATAACCAAATTCTGGAGATGAGGGTAGGGAGAAATCCACTTTTTCATTCAATTAGTTCCAGAAGATGGTTAGAAAAAGAAAATCTCTTTTCACATATTCCCATATTTCTTGGAGGCTTTGTTCTTTCCTCTTCACTTTTTTTTCTTGAATCTTGTCTTCACACTTTATTTCATTAAGTTGATCTTCACTCTCTGATATCCTTTATTCCACTTGATCAATTCAGCTATTGATACTTGTGTATGCTTCACAAAATTCTTCTGCTGTGTTTGTCAGCACCATCAAGTAGTTTGTGTTCTTCTCTATGCTGCTTATTCTAGTTAGCATTGCATCTAACCTTCTTTCAAGGTTCTTAGCTTCCTTGCATTGGGTTAGAACATACTCCTTTAGCTCAGAGGAGTTTGTTATTACCCATCTTCTTCTTGTTATTACTGAAGCCTACTTCTGTCAATTGGTCAAACTCATTCTCTGTCCAGTTTTGTTCCCTTGCTGGTGATGAGTTGTGATCCTTTGGAGGAGAAGAGGCGTTCTGGTTTTTGGAATTGTCAGCCTTTTTGCGCTGGTTTTTCCTCATCTTCATGGATATATCTACCTTTGGTCTTTGATGTTGGTGACCTTCGGATCGGGTTTCTGTGCAGACGTCCTTTTTGTTGATATTGATGCTATTACTTTCTGTTGGTTAGTTTTCCTTCTAACAGTCAGGCCCCTCTGCTGCAGGTCTCCTGGAATTTGCTGGAGGTCCACTCCAGACTCTGTTTGCCTGGGCATCACCAGTGGAGGCTGCAGAACAGCAAAGATTGCTGCCTGTTCCTTGCTCTGGAAGCTTTGTCCAGAGGAGCACCTGCCAGATGCCAGCTGGAGTTCTCCTAAATGAGGTGTCTGTCTACCCCTGCTGGGAGATGTCTCTCAGTCAGGAGGCACAGGGGTCAGGGACCCACTTGAGGAGGCAGTCTGTCCCTTAGCAGAGCCCAAGTGCTGTCCTGGGAGATATGCTGCTCTCTTCCGAGCTGGCAGGAAGGAACGTTTAAGTCTGCCGAACCTGTGCCCACAGCTGCTCCTTCCCCCAGGTGTTCTGACCCAGGGAGATGAGAGTTTTATCTATAAGACCCTGGCTGAGGCTGCTGCCTTTCTTTCAGAGATGTGCTGCCCAGAGGAATCTAGAGAGGCAATCTGTCTATAGCAGCTTTGCCAAGCCGTGGAGGATTCTGCCCAGTTCAAACTTCCCAGTGGCTTGGTTTATACTGTGAGGGGAAAACTGCCTACTCAAACTTCAGTAATGGTGGATGCCCCTCCCCACACCAAGCTCAAGCATCCCAGGTCAGCTTCAGACTGCTGTGCTGGCAGTGAGAATTTCAAGTCAGTAGATTTAAGCTTTCTGGGCTCTGAGGGGGTGGGATCCACTGAACTAGACCATTTGGCTCCCTGGCTTCAGCCCCCTTTCCAGGGGAGTGAACGGTTCTATCTCTGTAGTGTTCCAGAGGCCACTAGGGTATGAAAAAAAAAAAACCCTGAAGCTAGTTCAATGTCTGCCCAAACGACCACCTAGTTTTGTGCTTGAAACCTAGGACCCTGGTGGTGTAGGCACCTGAGGAAATCTCCTGGTCTGTGGGTTGCAAATACCATGAGAAAAGCATAGTTTCTGGGCCAGAGTGCACCGTTCCTCATGGCACAGTCTCTCAAGGCTTCCCTTGGCTAGGGGAGGGAGTTCCCTGATCCCTTGTGCTTCCTGGGTGAGGCACCCCCCCCCACCCTGCTTCTGCTCACCCGCCATGGGCTGCACCCATTGTCTAACCAGTCCCAGTGAGATGAGCTGGGTACCTCAGTTGGAAATGCAGAAATTACCTACCTTCTGCATTGATCTCACTGGGAGCTGCAGACTGGAGTGGTTCCTATTTGGTCATCTTGACCACCATCACATGTGTATACCTATGTAACAAACCTGCACGTTCTGCACATGTATCCCAGAACTTAAAATATAATTTAAAAAAAATAAGAAAGTAAGTCTCCTCCTAGTGATTTTAAGCATCTTGTTCCCATAGGAAGAGACCATTGGGGTTAAACATCACTCTGCTTAAATCAAATCCTCATCCTTTTAGAATGGTTAGTTATCTGTAGAACTTGTTACCTGGCTAGGGATGAGCTTAACCTCCTGGATGCCTATCACTCCAGTCTTGACATTTTGCTGTTAATAGGAAGGCTGCACGGATGCCCCAAGAGAGATTAGGACCAGGCTGCCCCAAACTTTCTTTTTTTTTCTTTTGCTTGTGCTTTTTTAGGTTAAAGAATCTACAGGATTTTGAAAAAGAGATGAAATTAATGTAGGATTGTGGGGAAAGGCAAAACAAGCCAAAGAGACATTGAAAGAGGAATTTTCGAAAGAGATTTGGGATGCTGCAGTTGTAAAATAAATGTAAAACAAAATACCAAAAGATACATTGTTTACTTCCCTATAGTACAATAGCTGGGACATTTCCAATAAAAGGTCTGCAACATGTTATACATTAGAAAATGTACAATTTTGCAGTCTTTATCGTATAAGTTTCAGAGTTGTCTGTTCTTTTCTTGGCACACTTATAAAAGCAAGCATATATTGAACGCTATTTTAATAACCGTCATGGTATGGTATTATAGATTAGATGCAATTCATTGTTTCCTACCCCATACTTATTTCCCACAGCATACCACTGCTTTTATACTAGACAGTCTACCCTGTAGGGAGAAAAATTGGTCTAATATAAAGCTAGCCCTTTCTTTTTGCAGACATCCTGTAATTAGCTCAAGTTTTCATCTCTTCACAGCAAGATCCTGCTGCACAAAACAGAAAAGTTTTCTTTTCTCAACATGTTTTTGCCAGATGTTTTCACCAAAAGAAGAAAAAAATGTAAAGGCAAAGTTTTTGTGTGCATTTGTATACATGACTTCATCCTTAATGACTGCTTCAAATGCTCCTCCTCCTTAATTAAACTAAGTAGTTCTCCCCCAGGTCCTTTGTAGGAGCATCTATTGTCTTTATCTTCACTGTCTCAGCATTTCAGCCATTTGTGATTGCCCCATGTAGCCTCAGGAGGAGTCAAACTTTTAGCTCCATTCATACTCCTATTTTCTGTACAACAAACCCCAAATGAACACTTTAACACTTTGAACAAAGAAAATTTAATCATTGCCAAATTAGCATGTAAAACTCTTGCTGTATTTCCAACTAACCTTACTTTTTTGTCTGATT
The DNA here is from genome assembly GCA_963574635.1 of Cheracebus regulus. Classification (NCBI taxonomy): domain Eukaryota; kingdom Metazoa; phylum Chordata; class Mammalia; order Primates; family Pitheciidae; genus Cheracebus; species Cheracebus regulus. The sequence goes on from CAUYQU010068129.1 coordinate 81,623, forward strand.
AAGGAATGATTTTATGGCTCAATGTTGGAAATACTAAGATAAAATCTGCTTCAATATTAGCAGTCAGGCATTGTCTAGTTTAAGATATCAGTGTTTCAGCTTTGCTACAGAATATTTTTGTTTTTAAAATATTTTTCTTCCCTATCTTCCCTATTTCTGCCATCCTCACAAAATTTTGTAATGTCAAAACAGGTGATGACCTTAAAAGGTATGATTCAGCTCTTTATTTGATCATCGGCAAAACTGACACGAAGAGAGTTGCCCTAATCACACATCTGATTAGTAGATTTTTTAATCCTTATTCTATATCCTACATCTTCTACTAACAGATGGCACTGTATTCTCATGTGAAACCCCAAAATAAAACAAAACCATCACTTTTTATCAGTGACATAAGCTTGAAATCATTGATGATTCTAATATACACTTCCCACAAATTGCAAGTCAGTATTTTTTGATCCAACTATTTGTTGTTGTTGTTGTTGTTGTTATAGAGTCTTGCTTTGTCGCCTAGGCTAGAATGCAGCAGCGAGATCTTGGCTTACTGCAACCTCTGCCTCCTGGGTTCAAGCAATTCTCCTGCCTCGGTCTCCCTAGTATCTGGGATTACAGATGAACACCACCACGCCCAGCTAATTTTTGTATTTTTAGTAGAGATGGGGTTTCACCATGTTGGCCAGGCTGGCCTTGAACTCCTGACCTCGTGATCTACCCGCCTTGTCCTCCCAAAGTACTGGGATTACAGGTGTGAGCCACTGCACCCGGCCTGCTCCAACTATCTTATGGGTTGGGCTGATCTAACCACACTCTCATTTAAAATTTTTGGAATATTGAGTAAGTGTGAGTTCCCACACTGATTGGTAGTATTGTAGTCAAATATGAGTTCAAAGCTCAACTTTTCCTCTTATGCATGAAGACCTTGGCAAGTTACTCAATTTCTCCAAGCCTCAAATTTCTCATTTTAAAATTTAAAATAGTGATAGGAACTTCCTCATAGGGCTGTCTGAGGAATGAATAAATGAATCAGTGAGCTTTAGTGTGCCTAGTACCACTCTTGGCAGGTAGTTGAGTAACTGACATATTCATGCTTTTGTTATGTTTGATTCAAATCTCAAGATTTGGTGACTGCCTGGACCAGAAAGATGGAAAGAAAAGAAAGTGTCACAGACAAGCTTGCGGTTTCAAAGCGAGGTTACTAAACATTTCTAGTACTCCCCAAAACTGACCTCCCCTACCTCAACATAAGGAACATGACATTTCCTAACCCTCTTTCAGTTAGGCCGGGCCTAGGGTAAGAGACCAGTGAGGTACCTAAGGTGAAAAATACGAGGAGCTTTGACAAGGAGCCCACACAGGGACCAACCCTACACCTGCATGATCCCAAGAGCGAGAGCCTCCTAAGACTGTATTCTGGGCACTTCACTCCTCACCCTAGTCACAGGCTAGGTAAGCCCATGTGATAGGGTCTGGCCAGTGAGCTGCAATAGCCAGTCACTCTTAAGAGCCAGCACTCAATTCTCCATGCTCTCTTCCCCTGTCACAGCAGCTGAGGAGGTTTCCTGTTCTCCATGGTGGCATTCCATGGCTATGTGAGACAGGTCCCCTGTCTACCACTGAAAGTAATGTCAAAACCACAGTCACTTTTACACCAACCTAATACATGGCTGTGGAGGATGATAAAGAAATAACATTGTGTTGAATGGGCCACTGAGATTTGCTGGCTGCGCAGCAAAGCCTAGTCTATTATTATCAGTATTATATTTGTTGTTGCTATTGTTAGCATTATCCCAGTCAAAATTAATCAGTGACTTTTGTTGCTTTCACTAGGAGTACTGAGCTTGCAGGATTACTGTGTGGGTTAAGCTGTATCCTACTTGGTTGTGAATAGGAATGCCCTCCCTGACAGCCTTTGTGAGCAGGTTACCTCTACATCCCCAAAGGCCTAACCTATTGTCTTGGCATATTACAGGTGTCTAATAGATGTTTGTTTATTAATTAAATAGTAGAAGACTTTGGTTTACAAGTAATAAGAAATTATCTACAGAGCAAAAGGTATGAGCCAGCACTAACCAAGAAAATGGCCCAGATTTTCTCCTGTTTCTCTCTGTGAATCTCTTATTCTTTCAGTGCCTGCATCAGCTGGGTTGTCAAGGTTACCTCTCATCATCTTAGGAATATTATTAGATGTTGACCCATATTGTATCAAAATTAGACATAGACCTTGGTTTGTGTTTGCCTCCCCTACTGTTCTGACTATTGTCACTCTCTTTTCTGATCTGTTTCCCTCACTCTACTGTATTTAAATTTGTGAAGGATTTTACAGCCTGGCTGTTCACCAGAATAAGACATCATTCAGCATTGTACTGACTCAGTGGGGTTTTAACAGACTTAGATTCAAATCCTGAATAAGTTACAAAGTTCTTTGCTTGGGATTTAAGTGAGATTCGGTCTCTTCTTTCTAAATTTGTAGATCTATATGGAGTTCTCATCACAATTCTGACCAGTTCCTTACTTTTGTAAGCTCTCATTGTCATTGACATCATTATCTCAGCAGTTTATTTATTTTGCCCTGTGTTAGGCACTCTGCTGTATGCTTTATATTCATAATAGCACTGAAGGTTCACCACAACCTTATGAAAGAGATGCTATGGGTACTCCTATTTTATAGATGAGAAAATTGAGCCCCAAGAGAATAAGGAACTTACCCAAGGAAACACAATACTAAATATCAGAGCTAAGAAAGGCTAGGTTCAGTTTGACTCCAAATCCTATTCTCTTAGCTTTCTATTATGCTGATTAAGTAAGAGATAAAAGTGAAAAAGATTTCCAAGGTGGTCCAACTCCTTCCAGTTTTATAATAAATATTTGAATAAGGATGATGATATCTAATACTCTGAGCATTTTAGTAAGAATGAGGGAAAAAGAAGAATAATTGGTGACCCAGTCTGACAGAACTTGGCTTACAAGGCTAGGAGTAGTGGCTCATCCGTATAATCACAGGGCTTTGGGAGGGCAAGGTGGGAGGATCGCTTCAGGCCAGGAATTTGAGACCAACCTCGGCAACAAAGCAAGGCCCCATTTCTACAAAAGATAAAATTAAATTAGCCAGGTGTGTTCGTGTGTGCCTGTTGTCCCAGTTACTCAGGAGAGTGAGGTGGGAGCATCTCTTAAGCCCAGGAGTTTGAGGCTGCAATGAGCTGTGATAGCATCACTGCACTCTGGCCTGAGCAACAGAGTGAGACCTTGTCTCTTAAAAAAAAAAAAAAAAAAAAAAGAATTTGGCTTGCATGGGACATTACTCAGAAAAAATACTTCCCAATTTCTTTACAACCTAGAGAACTGGGGTCAGGGAGGGCAAAATTCAAAATTGTTTATTGGGAGAAAGTATTTTTAGTCACTTTGAAAGTGTACATGGTAAGATAAAAAGTTAAAGAAGAGAAAATATACACTAATATTATTCTTCAGGCCAGTTTGAAGCATTATACTTTGTTAAAAACAACAAATTTTTCTTTCAAGAACAATGACCCTTTCAAATTGAGTTTCTTTCATTACTAAGGTTTAAAATATTATCTTTGCTGGACATTTTTATTTCCTTCTGTGTGAATTATCTATTCTTAACTTTTCCCCATTTTCTACTGAAATTATATATATTAATAATTTGCAATCACATGTTGCCTATTTTGGAAATCAGAACTTGTGATTGTCATTATGTTGTAAATATTTCCTCAAGTGTTTTGTTTATGCTTTCTTTGATTATGACATTTTCTGTCTAAATATATTTTCAATTTTTATGTTAAAAAGGTAGCTTTGAGGGTGTGTGTGTGTGTGTGTGTGTGCGTGTGTGTGTGTGTGTGTGTAAAAGACAGGGAAATAATCTGGATGTCAAAAGCTGGTTTCACAAACCTATTTCATGCCAACACCAAGCAGGCAGGGATCCACTGTATAATTTGTGAGGCAATTTGCAGAAGGCTTCCTGTTTGACTCTGGGCATCATTAAATAATAGCCATGTGCTGATTTGGCTACTTTCCATGCATGGCCTAAAAGCAGGCCTATCGACACTCACATCAGTTTGCAATGCCTGACTGGTCATAATAGGTGTTAATACCAGGCCATAAAACTACTGCTACTTTGTGGATTTGTCAAAATGTCAAGTGATTTGCTGCTGAGAAAAAGAATGAAAGAAAGAGAAGAAAGAAAGCTGGAAAGAAGGTAGAAAGGAAAAATGAAGGCAAAAGGACAGAAAAACCTAAAAGGAAAAGGGACCAGTAAAAAGACAAAGAAGTAGGTAAGAAAAGAATTGAAAGACAAAGGAAAGGTGAGAAGAAAGGAGAACGAATCAAAAGAAATAGAGAAGCAAAATGTAAGTAATGATGGAAGGAAGGGAAGGAAGCAGATAAGGAAGAGGTGAAAAGGGAAAGAGGAAGAAAGAAAATCAAAATAAAAAACTTCAGGCTAAATCCATTTAAACTATACAAAGAATCATAAATTCTAGGGATGAAAGAATACATAGTTACTTTACATCTGAAGTTCTTGTCCTATAGGTCAACCCAAGCCCAGAAAGACAGAACTTGCCTCAAGCTCATCCAGGGGCTTCATCACATAATGGGAACCAGATTCCAGCCAGGTCTCCTAACTTCCAGTCTAACCTACCTTCTCTCATGCTGCAACTCTTGTTTCACGGGAAATTTGCCAGCGTTTTAAACTGATTTCAAGCAATATCTATCATAAATAATATTTTACCAAAAAATAGACCTTCCCCTTGACCAGAAAATCTTAACCTATAAGATTTTTTAAAAATTATAGCACATTGCCATAACAGAATTTGACTTATAGTATACATACTTTTAAAAGATGAGCTAGAAGTTTCTTCCACTATTATTTTATTTTATTTTGTTTTTTGAGATGGAGTCTCACTGTGTCACTCAGGCTGGAGTGCAGTGGTGCAATCTCAGCTCACTGCAACCTCTGCCTCCCAGGTTCAAACGAGTCTCATGCCTCAGTCTCCTGAGTACCTGGGACTACAGTCACCTGCCACCATGCCTGGGTCATTTTTTTCTATCTTTACTAGAGATAGAGTTTTACCATGATGGCCAGGCTGGTCTCAAACTCCTTACCTCAAGTGATCTGCCCACCTCAGCCTCCCAAAGTGCTGAGATTACAGGCATGAGTCACCACACCTGGCCCTCTTTTTTTTTTTTTTTAAAGTAAAAGTTTTAACTTACAATAGAAAAAATGTATTTGCAAGGAAATTACTCAGGATAAGTTAGGAAAGGCTAAAGTTTTTAGTACCTTTGGTAGAGTTTCCATTGTTTTGATATTAGACACCTGAGGAACATGGCACTCTTTTCCATTCCTATCTGGGGCCAGATAGTCAAAGAGAAATAAGAGTTTGCATGTATTCGCAGTTGGCCTTTCATTTCAGTGTTATTTAAGGTAGAGATATGACTTTTCTAGGAAGGGAAACAGATGGTGAGTGGTTGAACATTAAAAAGAAAAAATATGAATGACTGAAAAGCCAGAGTATTTCTCCAAATACCCTTAACACAGAAAAGATCCTCTTTGACATGGTTGGAATGTGCCCTTTCGCCCTTGCAGTTAGGAGGCAGGAGTGAGCGAGAGCTCAGGTTTTCTTTCAGTCCCATGGTCCTATTTGATCCTATAACACAGTTAAAAGAAAAAAAATCTCTTTGCCCTAATTAACTGGTTATAGCTTTAATTTTCTATTTTGCTTTGGCAATGGGGACTTGCTTCATTCTATTAATTTATTTTGGATGGCACTCCATTTCATTAGCTTAACTGTTTAGAATTAGTGCCGATGAGGCCAGAGTATTTGGTTTCATCCATTCATTCAACAAATAATTTTTGAGCTACCTACACATGTATCAGGCACAGTTCTAGGTGTTCAGCAGACAACATAAACAACACAGATAAATGCCCTGCCCTCACAGAGTTTATACTCTAGGGGAGAAGGAGGTAAGGATAGACAATAAATAAGTATAATAATACATGGTATCTGAAATGGTGATAAGTGCTACAGAGAAAAATAAAACAAGAAAGGGGATAGAGAGGGTGGGGCTAGAAGAGGAACCTTAATTTTCAGTAGGATGATCAGAGATTTGACCAGAAGAGTCTCTGATGAGAGCAGGCTTGAGCAAAAACCTAAAAGGGATGAGAAGTGAGGGCAGCTGAGGGATGTGTGCAGACAGAGTGACCTTGCCTGGCAAGAGGCATGTGGCTGAGAGAGGCCAGGGAGAGGACAGTGGCTGAAGCATGATGAGTGAGTAGGAGGCTCAGAGAGGTCGGGGTCCTGATCTTGTAGGGCTGGGAAGGCTGTTGTAAGGACTGTGGTTGTAACTGTGAGTGAAGTGAAAAGGCTTTTCTTTTCTACTGGGGATGCATTTTCACATGACCCCATTGGCTGCTGGGTGGAGAAGAGCACATTCCAAGGCAAGGGTAGGAACAGCGCCAGCACTAAAAGAGGTTGTTGCTGACCCAGACAAGAGATGACAGTGACTGGGGTCATGCCACTAGTAGCTAAGCAAATATGGGATACAGCTGGATGTATCTTGCAGCTAGAAATCACAGGATCGGATCAATGGCCTGGATGTGAGGTATGTGAGAACATGAGGACTCAGGATGATTCCAAGACTTGCAAAGGCCTAAGCAATTGAAAGGATAGAGCTGGAATTGCTTTAAAGTGAATAGGAGAAGGCTGAAGGAAAAACAGCCTTGTTATGAGTAGAGATCTGAAGTTCAGTTCTGAGTAAGTTTAGAATACCTTCTGGATATCCACCTGGACATGATGAGTAGGTCATTGCATATGTGAGTTTGGAATTCAGAAGAGACATGCAAGTTACTGACATAAATTTCAGTCGTCAGTGTAGAAATTAGATTTAAAGCCATTAGTTTGAATGAACCAACCAAGGTAAGGGTATTTGCAGGTAAGAGAAGAGACCCAAGGACTGAGCCCTGTGGCACTCCATCATTATGATGTAGGGGAGATGAGGTTGCAGTGAGCCAAGAACAACAAAGAAGACTGAATGGAAACAGAAGGAAAGTTCTGTGCGAGAGACAGGAAGAAAGAGAGAGAATGTAAAATGATCAAATAATAAATAATTAAGTTGAATTAGATGGTAAAGAAATAAATGCAAGGCCATAGTCCCTGGGCAGACAGAGTGAAAGAACATGATGAAGCAGATGAGATTAATCACCCCTTCTGGAACTACCAGGAAAAGATACTCACTGACAATGAGGCAGTCATGTTAGTCCCCAAGTTGATGACTAATAGAAACTTCACAATGCACATTAATTTCTTTTGAGGCAAAGGATAAAAACAAACAAAATATGAAAGATTAAGATGTAAACCTAGCCAGTTATGGTAGCTCACACCTGTAATCTCAGCACTTTCAGACACCGAGCTGGGTGGATCACGGGGTCAGGAGTTTGAGACCACCCTGGCCAAGATGGTGAAACCCGTCTCTGCTGAAAATACAAAAATTAGCTGGATGTGGTGGAGTACACCTGTAATCCCAGCTAATCGGGAGGCTGAGGCAGAGAATAGCTTGAACTAGGGAGGCAGAGATTGCGGGGAGACAGAGGTTCCAGTGAGCCAAGATCACGCCACTGCACTCCAGCTGGGTGACAGAGTAAGACTTGGTCTCAAAAAAAAAAAAAAGTTATAACTCTAAGTACAGTGCACACTAATTCAGAGAATAATTAAACAGTTTTCCAGACTTCAAGAGGAGGACAGCATTCTAAATGTATTGTACTAAAAAGATAGATGAGATAAATAGTAGTGCTAGGGTGATTATTTTGGATGTGTTAAGTTTATCACTTTGAGACCAGATATGCTTCATTTCCCTTCGTGCCAGCTTTTAAGAATATATATCATAGAAAAAGAGAAAAGAAACTGTTGAATAAAAATGAAGAGAAAATATTGGAAAGGAGACAAATCCAGAGAGAAAATTAATAAAACCCTATTCCCACCCTTAAAAAAAAAGAAAGAAAGAAATTAAAAGAAGTACAAATATAAAGTTCTATAGTACTCACTAGAGATTGTAAATTGGGTTCTGAGCTTCCTACCAACAAAAGCAAAAAGAAAAATAAGATCACCGGTTAAAAAAAAAAATCTATAGTTTCCAAAAGATTAAAACAAATCAGCAGTTTTGTAGAAGCTAAAATATCTAAAGAAACTATGTCCTATGAAGCCACTTAATATGGATAAAGACTTTGACCATATTCTTTCAACAACCACAGTAACAAGTTTCTTAGAGTCTGTTTCTTTTTGTAAATCTTTTCTACTTCTTAAGTAAAACATCACCACTTAATTCTTGTAACTTTTCCATATTAACTTTTTAGAACAATTGCAAATGTGCCATAACTGATTGTTGCCACAGTGTAACTATTTGACCTGACTGTTATTTTGCATATAGCAGCTTTTAAAATAAAAAGGCAACAAGTTTTAGGCGTAATTTCCACAGATCTTTTACGTAAAACAATGACATCCTTTGCAACTGCTGCCATTTAATCTGTCTCAAGCAAGCTCTCTGGAAACAAATGTATTTGAAAGATTCTATTGTAATTAGAAATCAGGGTAACTGAATGCACTAGATGAAAACCTTCTGACTGGGACCAATGAAGTCAATAAAGTCAAAACTGCTGTGAATGCTCAACTGTCTGCAGAACAGATGTCTTGGGATGGAACCATTCTCAAGGCCACCATAGTTAATATCAATTTGTCCATGTAATGCAACTCTCACTTGTTCCACTGTTACAAATGTGCTTAAAACTGAGCTCATTTACAATCCAACTACATGTGTAGGATGGTAACCAAGGCATCACACTAATTTAGGTATTATGTTTTAAGGGAAACAAAAGGTATGTTAATATTTTATTCATCTCCAAACTAACTATAAATTGTGCATTCTTGTATAGATCTTCCTTGGAAATGAGAAATTAGGAAAACCCAGTTCAAATGAAAGCATGAAATCAAAATAAAATTTATTTTTCTGGCACCTGCTTGATGATGCAGACTTATAACCAATGACAAAATTGCCCTTGAACCCAAGCTTTCATTTCCTCCTATTGCGTGGTCAGGTTATGTAAGGATTTGCTTTCACCCCAATCAAAAGGTACCTCTTCCTCTTCTCTTGCTCCCTCTCGCCCTCATTTTTGTGCCTATGCAGACATTTGAGTAGAGGCTAATCACTTTCACTTCTGCTGAGGAAATTACAACACGCTTCTTTAAATGGCAGAGAAGGAGAAAACTTAGATCTTCTGATGCCAAATCACTGGACCTTGGAAGGTCAGGAATCTTTCGACTCCTGCAGGACCATGAAATGCCCATGTGTCCAACAGAAGCCCTGGAACATGAGTAGGAAAGGAACAGAAACAGAGTGAGAAAGTGGATAAGAGAAGAAAACAAGGGAAAGTGGTGAAGGCAGACACAAAAATTGCGTAGTGTGAACATGCACACGTTCATCTGGTTTTCAAATCCTTTTTGACCATGATAAGGTTCCCAGCATCAGACTTCACATGTTGGTGTCCACTGGGATCTGACTGGGGGAATATCTGCTGAATCAGTGGCTCTGAGCTGCACCAGGAAATTCACCATAATTAGGAGAGTCGCTGCATTAGTCAGAGTCTCTCCAAAGAAAAGTTATACCCAAGAAACAGAATCTTCTGATCTGAATTTTCTTCACTTCTGAAATTCTCTGGTTTGTGCTCATCATAGGTCGCTATTTGTCCATCAAGAGTTGTGTAGTATCAAGAGTTGTGTAGTTGGCTTCTTCTGGAAAAAGGAATCTGCGTCATATCTAAGTCAGATTTCATTCTGGTGCTCTCAGAGCAGTTAGCCCAGGAAAGGGGCCGGCTTCTGTGGTGACTGCTGCAAAGGCAGGTGCAGTTTATGTCCCACAGATATTAACTTCGATCAGCACTTAATGAATGTACTCTGTGCAAGAATGGGGAGGAACAAAATGCAGCTCCTACCCTCCTGAGGCTTTAGTTGTACCTTAATAACAGGAATTTTCATCTGCCTGGCTCCTTTCCTCAAAGAACAAAGAAGACTCTGCTTCATTAAAGTGTCTGAGAAAGCAGGTAAGTTATATTTTTATTCCCATTCTATAGCTGAGTAAAGTGAGTTCTAATGAAGTTACTTGCTAAAGGTCACTCAGAGGTCAGAGCATCAGAAAATAAAGATAATCACAAGACTGATGTTGTGTGCTGGATAGTTTAAACTGAACAGGAAGAAAACATTTTTGTGGGCTTTATCTAAAAAGAAATATGTTTCTCTGAGTTTCTCAGTTTCATTTATTCAGCAAGCATGTTCCAAGTGCTGTTGTAGCCAATGAAGGTACAGCAGTGAACAAAACAAAACTGACATGGAGCTTCCACCTAGAGAGGAGAGCGAGACAATGCATTTTAAAATATAAATGATGTGTTAGGTAAAAAGTGCTATAAGGAGAGCTAAAACATAATGAAGGGCTAGAGGGTGATAGGAAGGGGGCTTCTCTGAGGAGGTGACATTTGACCAGGGGTCGAATAAAGAGGCCAGTTATGTGAATATCTGGAAGACTCGAGGGGCAGGGGGAAAATAGTAAGAAGAAAGGCCCTGAGGTTGGGAGGTGCATGGCTACTTTGAGGAACAGGAAAAACAGTCTGGCTGGAGCAAAGAAAACTGGAGCTGAGGCCATCAAGCAGCCAAGGGCCAGATGCAGACTGGACTTTGACTCTTCATGCAGTGAGGAGCTGCTGAAGATTCCAAGCAAAGGACCGACCTAACCTGCCTTAGGTTTTGAGAAGGATCCCTCTGGCTGGTGTATGAAGAATTAACTGTAGAGGGGCAAGTGTGGAAGGAGGGAGAGCAGTCAGGAAGCTGCTGCAACCATCTACATTAGAGAGGTGAGGCCTCGGATGGGGTGGAGCAGTGGAGATGGGGAAAGTGGTCCTATTCAGTATTTAGTTTGAATGTGAAGCCTGCAGGATTTGTTGAAGGATTGGGTATGGGGGATGAGAGAGGGAAGCTTACAGATCAGGTAATTGAGCTGATCTTTAAGCCCCTCACAGCTTAATATTATTCTAAGATGTCAGTAACAGCCAAGATAAACAACCTTGTGTTGGCCACTCTGACTTTATTTTCCTGACAAGATAAAATTTAAATATATATATACTTAGGGCTGGTTCCATCAGTTACTAGCTGAGACACTTGGGCAAATAAGTGGTCATCTCCAATCCTCAGTATCATTGCTGTTAATGAGGGATGATCATTTCTGCTCTGCCTAGCTCAAAAGAATATGTTAAATAAAACTCTGTAAACATTAGGCAGCACAGGCTTAGGGCTTCTAGTAACATCATCAGTACCATCAGAGTTAACTTTATGAGTCAGTTGAGTTGCCTTTGGGGTATATCATTAACAGATTCCGGGAAGCTCCCCTGCCCAAAAGCCTCCCTCCAATGGCCTGTCTTGTTGAAAGAATTTCATAATTAGCCCAATTCCTTTCCATTAAGGCACTGTGGACCCCAAACATCCTCCTTTAATCAAGCTACTGTCAGTCATTTGTCATTTTAGGTGACATTATATATGAGATCACTTTTCTCCCATTAGAGCTTGTTTAAGTTTAAATAGGATAAAGAAAAGAATAAACATGTGGCAGGGAATGCAATAGTCCGTGGGTTACTCAGCAGGCTGTGGACAGATGAGAGGATCCCAGGGGGAGGAGCCTCCAAAGATAAACTTTCTATGGGAAAATGTTGACAGATTTACCTGAGTCATGGTTTTTCTTGCACCTCATAAAAACCAAGTCTTCCAAGGGCAGCTCCTTGAAATAGTTATAACAAGTAGCCACAGAAGTCAAGTTGCTTAAAGAAAAACATTGAATTCATGGGGAACTGTATGCGTTAATAGCCCCTTTGGCTTACTTTGTTTAAACAAGCTCATCCTGAGCATCTCACACTTCACCAATTGTGAGTGTCCCTGCTTTACCTCAGCCTTTAAAAGACTGCCTTTCCCCTAAATATTTCTGGAAATGCCTAAGGTGCTGATGTGTGGCCAGAAATAGTTCAGTTGTGTCCCCACCATGGCAGGAATCCATGGACCCAGGCTCTGATGTTTACAGAGATGCCCCTCAGGACTGGAAGTCTGTCCCCATCCCCGTTGCCACCTCAGTCACCACTACCTGAAAATCCTGCAGGACCAACATTTGTGAATTTCAAACACCTGCCAGATGCCTTACTACCTTGTTATGACCTTATTTCTTTGTAGGACTTTTTACCTAGCACATTACATATTTTAAGTGTATAATTAAGTGATTCAGATCACTGATCCAGTGTCACGTCCTGCTCAGCAAAGTGACACGAACACACTTGGTGCTATGTTCAGCTAGGCTGGCACTGCAGACCTGCCCAGTCCCAGGTATTCTAGTGGCTCCTGGCAGGGCTTTCTTACTGGAGACGTGCTAAGCCAAGCAAGGCAGTTCCCTGCCGCCCGCCCTCCCCCCCCCCCCCGCCCACCACCCTGATAGTTGTACACGTATTCTGCTCCTCCATCCCCACCAAGGTTGAAACTCTGCTCCTGTCGTCTTTGCAGTGACCACCACCCGCTCAGGGAGAGTCATCTCTGTTCCCAAACCCATACAAATGTCAATTAAAATACAGAGGATGTAATTGCTGTAGTAATTGCTATAGTCCACTCATCCAGGGCCCCACTGCAAAGTTGTTTGAACCCCAAAGTGTTAACTACCTTTTACAGAGTTATCATTCTTCCAATCACACCCACTACACCTTTCTCCAAACCACTCAGGGCGGCTGGGTACAGGCAACTTTTGGTGTCAGCTGCGAAACTACCTGTAACCCCTACTCTCTGCTAACACCAACTTTTCTTTATTTATGTGATGTTATTTTATTTTACTTCAAGTCCTGGGATACAGAACAAGCAGGTTTGTTATATAGGTATATATGTGCCATGGTGGTTTGCTGTACCTATCAACCCGTCACCTAGGTTTGAAGCCCTACATGCATGAGGTATTTGTCCTAATGCCCTCCCTCCCCTTGCTCCCCACCCGGACAGGCCCGGGTGTGTGATGTTTCCCTCCCTGTGTCCATGTGTTCTCATTGTTCAACTCCCACTTATGAGTGAAAAGATGTGTAAAAGCAACTTTTCTTATGGAATTGTAGTACCAGTTTAGTTCTTCAGTGGAGGTACTTGTTCTTCCCTATAATCTGTTCTCCATCTGGGAACACCCCACTTTCTTGGACATAGGTTTGCAGTGCATTGGTGGGCAGGATTTCAGTCTTTTCTCTGAAAATGCACTGGGGAAGAGTGTGGCCCATCTCTGTGCCCCAGAAGCTCCTGAGCCACATTTCCCACCCAGTCCTGGAACCATGGTGTCCTAAACCATGTTTGAACCTGTACCCTCTTAGCACCAGAAAGGGACAAAACAGTACATCCCGTGAAGCCACAAAGAGATCATAATCTTCTCTTCTCTTCTCCCACATCTCTACATAAGCAACATTTAAATAGATGACTGAATTCAATATATGTTTATTTGGTACTGATGATTAACTGGGAGTTCCACAGTAGAATTACTTATAAAGTAGGGTGTGTTTTTAGTGGTTGCAGTGAAGGCTCAACATCCCTAAACAGGGTGGGAACTTGCTGAGGAGGCAGATTGTGAAGGGCAGGGTATTAGCATCTTTCCTTAAAATAACATGTGTCTTGGTGTGTTCAGGCTGCTATAGTAAAAATACCATAGTGGCTTAACAGCAAACATTTATTTGTCACAGTTCTGGAGGCTGGAAAGTCCAAGAACAAGACACTGGCAGATCCAGTGTGTGGTAAGGGCCTGCATCCTAGTTCATAGCCACCTGTCTTCTCACTGTGTCCTTACCAGGCAGAAGCAATGAGAGAGATCTTCCGAGACTCTTTTATAAGGGCACTAATCCCATTCATGAGGGCTCCACCTTCATGACCTAATTACTTACAAAGGTTCTACCTCCTAATACCATCATACTGGGGGGTAGGATTTCAACAGATGAATTCTGGGGAGACACAAACATTCAGTCTACATGACAACATGTACTATGAAACTTTCCTCCTCATAAAAGTAATGTATTTTCACTGGAGAAAGTAAAAATGTATAGAAAAATATGTAAAAGAAAATCTACCATCATCTCATGTCCATAGGTATCCATGGTAAATTATTATTATTATTATTATTATTTGAGATGGAGTTTTGCTTTTATTGCCCAGACTAGAGTGCAATGGCACCATCTCGGCTCACCACAATCTCCATCTACCAGGTTCAATCGATTCTCCTGCCTCGGCCTCCTGAGTAGCTAGGATTACAGGCGTGTGCCACAACACCCAGCTAATTTTGTATTTTTATTAGGAAGGGAATTTTTCCATGTTGATCAGTCTGGTTTTGATCCCCTGACATCAGATGATTCACTTTCCTTGGCCTCCCAAAGTTCTGGCATTATAGGCATGAGCCACCACACCCAGTCCATGGTAAATATTTTAATACACTTCCTGTGAAGTTATTCAGTACACACTGATAGAATTTAGAAAACATTATATAAAAGCATGAAATTCATAAAGATATAGTTAAAATAAAGTTAATGTGTATTTGTATATATGTATTTATATATACACAAACATATATGCTTATTATTTTATTGTGACCATTCCCCCATATTATTAGAAAACCATGATTGATTGATTGATTGATTTTGAGATAAAGTCTCACTGTGTCACTCAGGCTGGACTGCAGTGGTACAATCTTGGGTTACTGTAACATTCACCTCCTGGGCTCAAGCAATTCTCCTGCCTCAGCCTCCTGACTTTCTGGGATTACAGGCACCAGCTAAGTTTTTTTGTATTTTTAGTAGCCAGGGGGTTTCACCATGTTGGCCAGGCTGATCTTAAACACCTGACCTCAGGTGATCCATCCGCCTTGGCCTCCCAAAGTGCTGGGATTATAGGTGTGAGCCACCGCACCCAACCCAAAACCATGACTTTTGATGGCAGCATTTAATCTTATGGATGCAATATAATTAATTTAACCATTCTTCTACTAGTTAATATTAAGGTTGTTTCCAATTTTTATTATTGGACATTGCCTCTCATTTCCTTTATAAATATTTGGCTTTTTTATTTTGGACATATGTAGCTAAAATGCCATCCAGATAGTTTACTCTAATTCAGTGCCCACCAGGTTCTAGGTGCACAACTGCCATAGCAGAGAGAGTTGCATATAGTTCAATTTTAGATTTTGTTTGTGATTGGAAGAATTCAGAGACCAAGTTCCTAATATTCTTTTGCCTGGAAAATGGCTACATAATCCTGCCAAATCTCTTAACATTTTCATGCCTTGGTTTACTAATCTGGGAAGTAAGGATATTCATAGACTTGTATCTGTAAACTACTACATAAGAATGAGGTATTCATTCAACCATATGATGAGATTGTGTAGCTAAAATTAATTAATTGGTGCTCAGGGGTCAGACTACTGGCTTTAAATCCTGGTCCATCATTCATTACTTCCTGTTGTGTAACCCGAGCAAGTTACTTAACTTCTCTTCTTAGTTTCCTCATCTATAAAATGAACAACAAAAGCACCATAATGAGGATGAGATAAGATGGTGCTATATGTGAGTAGTATGCATCTGCTACTCTTATCATCATTGTTATATAGTTTAAGCAGTGAATTTAAACTCAATGTGAAATAGTTTAGAAGTCATCGGCTTCCCTTCCCGTTAGGCGTTCTTAAAACACTGGTGATATGAGTATCTCTGTATTACGTAGTTATAACTTTAATTAAAATACAAAAGTAACTGCAATCAAAATGCCAAATCAAATTAGTAAAGAGCCCTTTTCAAAATGTGTGTCCCCAAAATAATAAGGTCTGCTGGGTGTGCCCTCAGGGACCTTTGGTGGGGAGTGGATGGTAGTCAGAACTATGAAAACAGTGGGGATTTTTAGAGCCTCCACTCACATTGCTTTGCTTTTATAGCAAAAATTGTTAGCCTGATGAACAAAACCATTTCCTTTTCTTGGACTCACAACTAGACCTAACTTCCCAAGTCCTGTACACTTAAGTGTTACCATACAATAACAGGGGGCCCTACAGTGTCTGTCTCAACCACTCAAGCCTGCCATTGCAGCATTAAAGCAGTCATAGGCAATGCTTGAACAAAGGGTTGTGCTGTGTTCCGATCAAACGTTACCAGACTTTCCTATAGTTTGCCAACCCTTGAACTGGAGCATAGCGAGACAAGAGAGAATTGTAGAGCATGGTTGGAAAGGCAGAAGGAGTCAGGGAGGAAAGACTTTGTGGAACTCCAGCACAAAGTTTGAATTTTATCCCAAAAGCAGAGGGGAAGTCTCTGAAAGCTTTTAGAAAAGGGTATGACCTGAAATATAGAAGCCCAGTCCTCAGCAGATCAGTATGTCAGCTTTCACTCACTGTGTGAACCGTTGATCCCATTTTATTACTTCCCCTGTAGAGGCTCCTCCTAAGGAAATTCAAAGCAAGCTCCTGACTCAGCTGGCATTTTCAGGAAAAGACCAGGAGCAGACCCCAGGAGGCTTCACAAGATTGAACTTTTGTATCCTTGGTGGATTTGCCATGACCTTGGCTTGGCAGGATCAGAAACCTGAATCTGTCAGCCCACCTTTCCTCTTTTCCTATGAGTCCTGTAAGACTCACACTAAGTTCAGGTGATTAACATATTAAGTCAAAAAGCCGAGTTTAGTCATTTTCAAAGAAAAACATAATTACCACATGTGAGAAGCCCATTCAAATTTCATAGAAATATTGTAATAACAATAACAATGACCATAATGGTTAGCATTTATTAACAATAACATTGTTCCAGGCACAGTGTCAAGCATCAAGTCTATCGGGTGGGAATTGTGGTTCAAATCCTCTTATAGACAAAGTCAGAGGTTATGTAACTTGTAAGATCACAATGCTAGTGAGTGGTAGAGATGAGAGATGAACCCACACAATGTAAACCAGAGTGTGAATACCTAACCATTATAACATAGAAGACAGGTTCAGAAGATTGCCAGTCAACATTGAATCCTTGGGGGAAAGGAAGGCAGGCACATCCAATTTTGATGTTATCAGGTTAATGTGGCCTGGTGCAGCCATCTTGCAGAAGAATGGTATTGCTAACAGGTCTTCTGTGTTTGCTTACAACACTGGCTATGACCTTCCCACTAGGACAGGAATCCCCAAATCCTAACAATTTCCTAGATGAAGCAGGAAGAGGCACTGCTGAGGTTTGCTTTGCCAGCCAGCTTTCCCCTCTACTTCTCGCCTTATTTATTTCTGTCCGGTTAAGATGACTTTTCATCCATTTTATATGAATTTCATAATTAACCTCTGAGGATAATTCCCCTAGCCCACCCTACTATCAGGGCAGTTCTCAATATGATGAATCATTCCCACGTACTAATACCACAGACCAGAATCTTTATTTGTATCTTGATTATTAAAAAACTATGCTACCATTTCCTGAAATCTCAATGAAAAAATAAATAAAACTAAGCTATATCTGGAGTGAAATGGTCAGTAAGAACACAGTTTGTCACACAAATTAATGACGATGCTAACCTCTTACATACAGTGCAGACCAGGGTTCTTTCTCTAGAATTAGAATATCAGGCTTGCTAAGATGTGATGGGGAGTTCATTGGAGCTAGTGTTTTAGCTTTTGAATTTTTTTCAAAGAGAACAGAAATGAAGAAAAAGACCTGCTTTTATAAACCAGAATAAGTCCATGTGATTTATGGATTATATTCCCATGAGCAAATCTGACATCCACTCAGATGGGTACTCCTCCCAAGGGATAAACTATGTAAAAGCACATTTGAGAAAAAGGGAGCAGACACTGTTGGTGGACTCTTCATGAGGAGACACGCTGAGAGGCTGCAGTAGCACACCAGAGCCCCACAGGTCAGTACCAGCCAAACAGCTGTTTCATGCACCACAAGAATTCGTATGTATTTCAAAATGACTAATTTGTACCTATGAGACAGGATTTGACCCACTAATTATTGTACCGTGAAGTTTTAATAAACATTGTTTTTTACAAAGTGATACTTGATAAGCAGATGAATTATCATGTGGGAGTTTAAAAATTAGTCAAAGGAGTCTTGACAACTAAGCCCTTTAAACTTGGCCTTCACTTGCCCTCTGCCTACTCCTGATCATAATCTGAATAAACTTTACTTTTCATCTAGAATGTGAAACATGTGTTTTTATAAAACAAATATTAATGGCATAACTCTTGTGCTTTATTATTTTAGCTGATTTGTATCAATGTATCAACATTCCAAAGAAAATTGGAAGCATATGTTGGTTAATAATTTTTTATTATTACTATTGACATGTAATTCACATGACATAAACTTTACCATTTTTAAAAGTATAATTCAGTGAGTTGGAGTATGTTCTTAATTTTGTACAACCATCCCACTATCAAATTTCAAAGCATATCCATCACGCCAACAATAAACTCTGGATCTATTAAGAGTCACTCCCAATTCCCTTCTCCCTAGTCCCCTGGCAACCACTAATTAATTACCTTTCTGGTCTGTATGGATTTGCCTACTGTGGACATTCCATGTAAATGGAATCACACAATATGTAGTCTTTTGTGTCTGGCACCTTCCACTTAACATACTGTATTAAAGATTTCTCCATGTTGTAGCATGCATGGATCCACACTTCATTTCTTATTATGGCTGAATAACATTTTGTCCTATGAATCTACCACACTTGTTTATCCACTCGTGAGCTGATCATTTAGGCTGTTGTCATTTATGAGCTATTATGAATAATGTTGTTGTGAATGTTCATGTACAAGTTTTTGGGTAGATATGTTATTTCTCCTGGGTAAAGTCTTAGGAGTTGTATTGCAGGGTCATAGTAACTCTATGTTTACCTTTTTGAGAAAACTGCCAAAATGTTTTTCACTGTATCTGAACCATTTTATAATCTCACTGGCAATATAAGAGAGTTCTACTTTCTTCACCAACATTTGTTTTCCTTTAAAAAAAAAAAAAAAAAAAAACAATTTTCGCTGTCCTAGTGAGTATTAAGTGCTATCTCCTGTATTTTCTATTTGCATTTCTAAAATCGATAATGACATTGTGCATCTTTATGTGCTTATTGGCCACTTGACGTCTTCTTTAGAGAACTATCAGGTCACTTGCCTTTTTTTTGAAATACTGGTTGTCTTTTTATTGTTGGAATACAAAAGTTCTTTATATATTCTGGATCTAGACCTTTACTGGATAAATGACTTGCAAATTCTACCATTTCTGTGGGTTGTCTTTTCATTTTCTTCAGAATGTCTTTTAAAGCAGAATAGTTTTTCATTTTGATGAAGCCCAGTTTGACTATTTTTTCCTTGGTTGTCTGTGCTTTTGGTATCATAACAAACCATTGCCTTATCCAGGGTCCTGATGCACATACATGCTTTCTTCTAAGTTTTATAATTTTAGCTTTTACATTTCAGTTTTCAATCCTTTTTGAATATTCTTTTTGCATGTAGCTATCCAGTTGTCCCAATGCCTTTTGTTGAAAAGATGATTCTTTCCTCATTGAATAGTCTTTGTATTCTTGTAAAAAATCAGTTGACTGTAGGCATAAGGGTTTCTGAACTCTCAATTCTATCCCACTGATCTGAATGCCTCTCCTTATGCCAGTAGTACACTGTCTTGATTACAGTAGCTTTGTAGTATGTAAGCAGTAGTAAGTTTTTGAGTCCTCCAACTTCGCCTTTTTCATAGATTGTTTTGCTACTTTAAGTATTTTTTTTAAACATCAGGTTAAAAATGAATCTGCCACTCTCCAAAGGAGGAAAATTCCAGAAAGGCACTGAAACCTGTGCTTGATATGTAGTAGGTGCTTTTGAAAATGTTTGTTGCATGGAATGGATTGAGTCATCTCTACTCTAACTCTCAATATCATGGTCATTTTCCCTTTGGAGCCTTTCATCTCTCCCTTCTCACTTCTAAGAAAATCAGTAACTCTGTCATTCACACCTTGTAAACACATATATCTTTATTTGTTTATGTGTCTCTTTTCCACTAATTAGACGTTAATGCCGTATAAGACTAGAATTACATCTAGTTCATCACTGGGTCCCAAAGCCGTGTCTTAAGACTGTCAATATATAGGGTTTTTTTCTTTTTAAAAATTTTTATTTGTAATTATAATGGATACATAAGAGTTGTAGATATTTATAGGGTACATGTGATATTTTGACACAAGCATACACTGTATAATGATCAAATCAGGGTAACTGGGATATCCATTACCTCAAGCATTTGTCATGTATTTGTGTTAGAAACCTTGCAATTACACTCTTAGTTATTTTGAAATATATAATAAATTATTGTTAACTATAGTTACCCTGTTGTGCTACTGAACACTAGATCTTATTCCTCATATCCAACTACATTTTTGTATCCATTCAAAATTTCTTCTTTATCCACCCTCTCCACTACTCTTCCCAGACCCTAGTAAGCATGATTCTATTCTTTCTCTCTCTGAGTTCCTACGTATGAGTGAGAAATGCAATATTTGTCTTTCTGTGCCTGGCTTATTTCACTTGACATAATGTCCTCCAGTTCCATCCATGTTGATGCAAGAGATAGAATTTCATTCTTTTTTATGGCCGAATAATATTTCATTGTATATACATACAACATTTTCTTTATCTGTTCATCTGTTGGTGGACACTTAGGTTGGTTCCGTATCTTAGCTATTGTGAATAGTGCTGCAGTAAACATAGGAGTGCAGATACCTCTTTGACACACTGATTTTCTTTCTTTTGGGTATATATCCAGCAGTGCAATTGCTGGATAATATGGTAGCTCTATTTTTTGTTTGTTTGTTTTTGAAAAGTTTATTTCACATGAAACAGCAGGTATATGCATAGATAGAAAAGATCTTAAACATGAGAATAAATTTGGCAATGAATCATACACATTCCATTTCACCATAAATTCCAGAAATTTCAGAGTCAAATGGAAACTCTAGCTGATTGTATAGAATGACAGAATAGCAGTAACCCAATTTTTGTTTCTTCATTTTTACAATCACTGTGCTATTCTTGGTTAATTCGAATCTAGTGTCCATACCTTTATGAATTGACTCTCAAGAGAAATGTATATAGCTAAATCTGTGTCTGTTGGGGGCTGACTATAATAAACAAAAGTTCTCCAAATACTATTCTCCATAGTGTACTGATTTACATTCACACCAACAAGGTATGAGGGTTCCCCTTTCTCTACATTTTTGAGAGCATCCATAATTCCCTGTCTTTTTTTATAAAAGCTATTTTCACTGAGATGAGATGATATCTCATTGTAGTTTTTTTTTCTATTGAGTTGTTTAAGTTCCTTATATATTCTTTTTATTAATCCCTTATCACATAGGTAGCTTCCAGATATTTTATTCCATTCTGTGAATTGTCTCTTCACTTTGTTGATGGTTTCCTTTTCTGTGCAGAAGCTTTTTAGCTTGAGATAATCTCATTTGTCCATTTTTTACTTTGGTTGACTGTGCTTTTGATGTCTTACTCAAAAAATCTTTGACAAGATCAATGTCATCTCTTGTCATATACAAAAATCAAATCAAATTGGATTAAAAACCTAAATCTAAGAACTGAAACTATGAAACTGCTGGAACAAAACAGCATATATGTATTGAAGGAAGAGACTAAAGTAATGAAGAAAGAGAGGGCAGGTGAGAAACTAAGAGAGAAGGAAAAATTAATGAGAAAGACAAAAGTCATTCCCATCACTGTTTTAAGAGGCATCTCATTTATTCTTGCAAACTTATGCAATAAGCACTCTTACTTTCAGTCTGTTCAGGATTCTATAACAGAATCGCATAGACTGGGTGGCTTTTAAACAATAGAAATTTATTTCTCATAATTCTAATGACTGGGAAGTCTATGATCAAGGCACTGACAGAAGCGTTATTTGGTGAGGCCCTGCTTCTTGGTTTATAAATGGATAGCCACCTTCCTGCTGTGTCCTCACATGGTGGGAAGCAGTAAAGAAGCTCCCCGTGGCCTCTTTTATATGGGCACTAATCCCATTCATGAGGGCTCCACCCTTATGACCAAATCACTTCCCAAAGGTTCCACCTTCTAATGCTGTCACCTTGCGGTTAGGATTTCAATAGGAATTTGGAAAGGACACAGACATTCAGAACAGAGCACCCCCATTTTACCGATAAGAACAATGAGACACCGAGAGTTAAATAATTTTCTCAAGGTTGTACAATTAACAAGTAGCCTAGGCAGCCTTGCTCTTTGGTCATGTTCTTAAATACTACGCCATACTGTCTCTCAAATAAACACTAAAATAAAGGTCATTGGGAAGATTGTTGGGAGTCAGGGCCCAGCTATCTATACTTGAAACAGATTCCCAAATGGTTTGATGGGCCACTCAGATGAAAATCAATGCTTCAAGGAATAGCCAAATAAAACTCTATAGAAAGTAGAGGTGAGGAGAGCTTGGTGAGATGTCATACTTCGGAGGAAAAAACAGGGAAAGTAAGAGAAAACTGGGTATCAGTAAAGATGATAGAGAAGAGAAAGCACAAGATAATGGTCGGCTAAAAAAAAAAAGGCAGAACTGACAAAGCAGTGAACGCCACTTCAGCCACTCCCTACCTTGGCCTCAGCTGGCCCTGGCTGTGACTGTGTTCCATACTCAGCAATGACATGTAACTTCCACCAAGTCCATATCATACCTAAAGCCTACTTCAGCACATCCTATGAGCAAATGAATGGACCATAAAAGCAAGTCAGAATAAACAGTAAGAGAAGCAACTAACATTTATTTCCTGCTTACTATGTGCCAGGCTATATTTTTTATTTGTTTGTTTTTGTTTTTTTGAGATAGAGTCTCAGTCTGTCACCCAGGCTGGAGTGCAGTGGTGCGAGCTTGGCTCACTGCAACCTCTGCCTCCTGGGTTCAAGTGATTCTCCTGCCTCAGCCTCCCAAGTGGCTGGAATTATAGGCACGTGCCACCAAGCCTAGTTTTATTATTTTTTATTTATTTATTTATTTTTATTTTTAGTAGAGATGGGTTTTCGCTATGTTGGCCAAGCTGGTCTTGAACTCCCAACCTCAAGTGATCCGCCCACTTCAGCCTCCCAAAGTGCTGGGATTACAGGTGTGAGCCACCATGCTCATGTGCCAGGCTATGTGCTACGTGCTCTACCCATGAGAACTCAGTCCTCAAAACAATCCTGTGAGGTAGGTCCTATAGTTTCCCCCCATTTTACACGGAAGGAGTCTGAGGCACACAGAGGAGTTTACCAAGGTCACTGTAACTAACAAGTGGCAGAACAAGATTCAAACCCAGATCGCTTAAGCAACCCTCTTAATCACTATGTTGCTTCTAAAAGGAAGAAAATAAGGGACGAAGGATCATTTTTAAAAATGCAAGCCCTTCTGAGCCCACTGTTGTTGGGCCCGCTTTGGCAGGAGTATCAGGAAGGCTGGAAACTCAAAGGTGATGCTTGGAGCCGTCCTCCAGAAGCTCAAGAGCCACCACTGGGTAGCTAGCCATTTGTATTCCTGTGGTGGTGGAGAAAAGCCAAGATTGTTGCAAGTTTCTCTACTCTGGAAAAGACTCCCAAACTAGGGTTAAGCAAGTCTCTTGTTTGGTGAATTTCATTATAATTACCATATAAAAAAATAATTTGTCCTGAATTATACATATAGGAGAAAAATGATAACATAAAATAATTTCCATTATCTTGGTAGGAAGAAAAGTTTGAATGATTCTGCCAGGTTCTCTGAAGGACTTTGTTTTCAAAGGAGATGTTAAAATGTGTAAAATGTCCAAAGGATACACTTTTGTAGCTGAATTCAGGATCTTAAGAAACATTGTTTGACAATGTTTCCCAATGATTGTTGAAAAGAAACAGTGACTGCCTTACCTCTAGGGCAGGGTTTCTCAGCCTAGGCACAATTGACGTTTTGGACTGGGTAATTCTTTCTTGTTATAGGAGGGGGCGGGGGTGGTGCAATGCATTGCAGGATGTTTAGCAAGATCCCTGGCCTCTACCCACTAGATGCCAATAAGATTCTCTCTTTCCATCTGTGACAACCAAAAATGTCTCCAAGAATTTCCCAATTTCTCAACTAGGGCTAAAATCACCCAGTTGAAAACTAGTGGTCTAGGGAAAACCATTATAATTAATAGCATTTCTATGTCTCCTCAAGGTATTGCATGAAATGTCACTTTTCTTTTATCGTAGTGCTTCAAATACTTGTGAGTTACGGAAAATATTTATAAACAAAATATATTTGATAGCAGAATATGAATATGCCTGTGTCCTTGGAAGAGAAAGAAGAGACAACAACATGTTGTTAGTGAAAATAAATTGGTAATCATATAGATTAAGTATCCTTTATCCCAAATGCTTCAGACAGGAAGGATTTCAGATTTCAGATGTTTTCAGATTTTGAAATATTTGCAGAATACATACAGGTAGAGCATCCCTAATCCAAAAATCCAAAATCTGAAATGCTCCAATGAGCATTTCCTTTAAGCATTGTGATAGGACTCAAACAGTTTTGGATTTTGGAGCATTTTGGATTTCAGAATTTGGGGTTAGGGATATTTGACCTATAGTAATGCCAAATACTGCACTAAAATTAGCAAACGTAATCTCGAATCATCACAACAGCCTTAAGAGGAAATCCAATCGTTATGCCTACTTAGTAGATGAGTAAACAGATGTAACTAGTTCAAGGTCACACAACTTGGAACATCAGAGTCTGGATTCTTTCTAGTTCTGCCCTCATCCAAGCCGGTTCTGTTAACATGATTCTTCCTTTCAGCATGATCTTTGTCATCACTGGAGCTTATGTCTATCTGCCTGCCACTGAGCACCAACTGTTCACCCTTTAAGTCTCATCCGGCCTCTTCCAGGAGCCTTCCCTGACCCCTGCCTTCACCTTTTGACCTGTGCCCCCTCACATCCTGTGCCGTCTTAACTGGGAAAGCCTTGAGGGTAGGGGCCATACCTTATTTACCTCTATCTCCAACTCCCTGCACAGAGGCATTCAGCAGATGCCCAGTAAATATGTACTGTCTAGTCAAAACTTTGCAGCTAGAGATAATGAAAGAAACATAATTACTTCTGTGTGGGTTGAGAAAGAAGGGAAGGGAAAGTCCAGATACCTAAGCAGAGAAAGGCAAACAGTCCAAAAGAGGAAAAGTAACTTACCCAAATCATGCAATTGAGGGCAGGAGGAAAGGGAGGCAAAGCCAAAACCAAAACCCAGTCCCTTGTCCCCAGCCCAGTGCTTTGTCTGCTATGTTATACAAACAGTGATCATGAAATTAAAGGGTTTTTGATGGCACTGATATAAGTAAATAAATGGCTTTATGAGTTAACACATGACAAGCAATAAACTCTTAAAAGGTAAATATTGACATCTGAGGATTATATATCACCATGTTTAGTGTGTAAAGAACCCAACTAGGAATTAAGAAAGCTTGCATGTTCAATTTGGTTTCTTGGCAAATCAGTGAGACTTCAAACAAATCATTTCATTTCTCTGTGCTTTTGTTTCTTTTGGCCGTAGCATTTTTCTGGTTAAAGAGCATGTGATCAATGTCTATGCTTTTAAATGTCTGTCTGTATTTGAGCATGCTCAGCTGGTTGTGGAAAATCTATGGTTCTCTTGGGTTTCATAAGGATCAAATCCCACAGCGATATGTAAACTTGTGTGGTTTATAGAATTATAGGACCTCAAAGCTGGGAGAGGCCTGATAAATCATATAGCGAAAAATTCCAGCCAGTGCCTGGATTTCTTTTACAGAATCTTTCTTTTATTGGACAGGTGCTCACTTCACAATCAATGATGTAAGGAGAAAAGGAGCTTAGTTTGAGGGAAGTGTAGTGTGTGTGCATGTGTCCTTTCTGCTTGGGGTATGCCTACGGGACTATCTCACTTCCTGAAGAGTAATAATAACAGTTATTTTACCATGCATTAATTAAATGTCAGAGACCATGCTAAATGCTTTACAGAGAATATCTTATTTAATCTGTTTAAGAACCTTGTGAGGCAGATACTACTATTAACTCATTTTTCAGACAAGGAAACTAAGATTCTGAAAAGTTAAGTAAACTTACCAAAGACACGTGTCTACTAGGAGGTAGAGTCTCAAGTCTATTTCAAGCTTCAGATTGAGCTAGAGCTATTAATAAGTAAATAAATGTGTATCGAATCCAACTAACAACATCCCACTCTTTATTCCCCTGCTACAGATGAGAGAGAGAAGTATACAAATTATGTAAATAAAGACAGAAGCAACGTTTGTATAAGCATTGTGGATTTAATTCCACTAAGGGATTGATTTTTCATCTTAGTGGAGCTTTTTCTTCAGCTATCAGGTTTCAGTTCCAAGATCACAAATGCTAAGAAGATACTAAAATATTTTAATATATAATTCCACTAGATCATATGTGCAGGTACCATTAAGTTAATATATTACTAAATCTACTATAAACAAAGCAATAAAACAAAAGGCTGGATCAAAATGGAAAGTAGAGTAATAATTTAGGCCCTAAAGAAAAACTACACAAGACATTTCTCTTAGAGTATTACCAGGTTTCTCTCTCTCTCTCTCTTTAAACACAGCCTAAAACAGAGAAGCAATTTATGTATTAATAAAAAATGGAAACCTGAGACAGAAAACCAGAATAGATGAATTAACTGAAGATTGATATTCTTATTTATGTACGTGTATTTTAAATAAAGAAGGAGTTTGCCCATCTCACCCAGTTAATAATTAAAAGGAAACTTGAGCCAAATTTGTGAAGCAGGTAAACTTTATTTTTAGGCATTCAACTGGCTTCTCTCTTGGGCTCCCCTTTTCTTTTGGGGTCATCCTCCATGTCTGGTAATCTCAGCCTCCCTGTCTCTTCTAGATGGAGCAACACCCCAATGTTTTAGATCTTTACTTCTGATGTCAGGATCCTTTCCAATGCAAGTGTTAGACAGCTAATTCCAACTGGCCAAAGAAGAAAGAGAAAGAAGAGAAGGAGGGGGAATAATGTATTGAAGTGTGTAATAGTCAAGTCTGGAGGCAGCCCTAACCTCAGAATCTAGACATTCAAATTATATAATTGGATATCTATTTCCAGATCTCTTTACTTTTTTTTTTTTTTTTTCCTGTAAACCTCAATCCAATGGTGTCTCTAAGTGGTAGACCACAGCTACTCCAAGCTTGCATCTTACCATCTTAGCTATTCCTGCTGGAAAACAAGACAAGTTTCTAAGTAGTCCCAGAAAGCCAAGAATTCAGGCTTATCTGTTCCTGTCATGTGTCCATCTCTGATATTACGAGACCTGACCCATGCAGAGTTACAGATAGGTTAATACTACCATAAGTGCGTGGACCAAAGTTAGGGAAAGGATAGTTTTTCAAAGGAAATAGTAGGTCTAGTACCCCATATGTGGAGAGTGGATGCTTGGCAAGCAAAATAATACCTGTCTACCATGTGGCCACAACAGGCAGATTGGGGTCCCTGATAGGATGGAGGCTGGGCATCAAGCATTATGGTATCCCTAAATAATCCCTTCCCAGTTCATATGTAAACCAATCATTCTAAATTTTTAATGCACTTAAAGATGGATTCAGCAAATCTCTGTCAATAGCAAAACATGACGGATCTTCAGGTATTAGCCTGTCTTACATAGCCATTCATGACTCCTGCTCTAATTGATTTTTTTCTAGAATGTCTAAAGGAAAATGAGAGTAGAAAATGAGCTGGTAATTAACAAGCATTTTAAAAATAAGCCTAGTAATGTGGCACATTTTGGTGCTTAATAATTGTCATAAATCACATTTGCCTGAGAAATTTCAATTCTATAATAATCGTACAATAGTGCAAAGATCTGTATACAAGAATATTCATTGTAGCATGGCTTGTGATAGTGAAAAATTGAAAGCAATTTAAATATACTTCAATAAGAAAAAGTTTAAATAAATTATAGTGAAACAATGGTATACTATGCTACCTGAAAATATTAAAAAGATGTCCAATAACATTTGATGAATAAGGTTGAAAAATACACGTAGTAAAATCCCATTTTTGTTTTTAAAAAACTGTGTGTGTGTGCATGCATGCATCTATGCATACAAAAAAATGGGTTTGAAAATATACAATAAATTATAGTTAATCACATTCACCTTATGGTACTGAAAAACATCAGAACTCATTCCTCTTATCCAGCTCTAATTTTGTAACAGTTAACTAATCTCTCACCATCCTCCCCTCCTCCCTGCCCTTCCCAGCCTCTGATAGTCACAATTCTACTCTGTACTTCACATAATAAAAGTTTTTAAAGAGGGGAAAAAAGGGATTGGGGATCTGAAATATACATAAAAACTCAAAAATAATTACATCTTTGCTGCCATTGAAATATATAAAGAAAAAGAAAAAATAGTTACATCTGCAAAATGGGATCATATGGAGGGAGTTTTTGCCTTTACTCATTTCTACCTTCTGTATGTTTGGATTTTTACAATAAGTATGTGTTATTTTCTAGCATCTTTTATTTTTAAGTTTTGTTTTTCAAAAAAAGAAGTAATATCTAAAGTTATTTTTCATCCTTCTAATGCCATCTACACAATGATAATGATTTTTCTTAGATGGCCCCAATCTTTCTTCTGTAACATCTTTCCCCACTTGTCATATCCATACACATAACCTCTTCATCCTTTACCTCTCTCCATTTTCTCTGTAAAGTGAGCCAGTCAGTACCTGTAGGCTTGTTAAGCATTACTTCTAATAAAAAAGATTACCTTGTGAAGCAAATGTGGAAATGTACTAATAGAGCATTAAGCACAAAATAGCCATTCAATAAGCAAACTATTTAATTCTTTTTTTTTTTTTTCACACTTCATCCTTTCCCTAATTCCAGAAAGAACTTGAACTGGGTCATAACAAAGAAAAATTTAGATAGATAAAGATATCTCATAGGTGGAATAAAATTGATTAATTATAAACTAATCACAGGAGGCTCTGTTGATCTGATGAACAGAAACACATGTGATAAAATCACAGAGAGGTAAAATAGAAAATGAAAATCAGGACCAAGGAAAGGGGAATAAAAATATGCTGGACATCATTCAATAACTATTTGCTGATGGTAATTATAGGGATGGAAAACCCATCAGGCCTATGGAGCTAAAATTAATCAGCAAGTATTCACAGAGTGCCTACTGCTTCTATTACTGGTTCTGGCTTCCTGCCTGCCCAGTGCAGAGGCTGGAGACATTTGCATGACATTCAGCTTGTCAAGACAGAAGGAGCAAAATAAGCAGACAGAGGCTCGCTGCAGCAGCTGATACCCATCATGTTGGAATCATAGTCAAGTGAGACAGACTCCTTCAGTGGAAAATAATAAAACTAGCTTAAAAGTTGTAAACATCACTTCATCACCCAAAAAAGGCCCAATTAACTGGAGATACTATTTCTGCAAAGCAATCGTCAATTCATTTGTGTAACATTTGAAATTTCAAAGTACAAACCCACATTCTATTAAAGGCAGGAAGTGAAACCAATAAAACTTGTAACAATTATACTTAATTTTGGGGGTTCTTTCCATTGCTGCCAAACATTTTAAGTCATGTCTAATGCTCTTAAAATGTAAAATATGATACTTATGTCACTGCTATCATTTTGATAAAGAGCTATTGTCATGGACATCTGGGATTTTTCTGCATGCCCAGAAATCCCTTTTCTCCTGTTTAAATTTAAAACCTGCCATTATTTGGAGAAGCACCTCCTCTTCTTTCTCTTTCATTTGTACCCCACTCAGGTGTCAGTGGTGAGCACTTGAGCTAGGCTTTTTGCCAATCAGAATACACATTCCTGACATCCCTTGCTCATAGTTATTGATCCAGGAATAAGCATTTGAACCAGCTAGACCAGTGAAACCCCTCCCAGGAACAACTACTAAAATCATGGGAAAAGAACTCTCTCTCTACTGAAGTTACTAACCTGGCAGGATGTTTTAAATCTGGGTGCCACAGGCCACCAGATGGAGATGATCTTTCCAGACAAAAAAATAATAATAATAAAAATAATAATAAAAAACAGGAAAATTAAGCTGAGAGACAGAATTTAAGTCCTTTTGACTTCATTTGAGCCCCTGAATCCAGCATCCCTGAAATTAAACTTCCTCTGGACTTTTCAGTGGATTGAAAAACTCTGTTTTTAAGAGTTGGGTTTCTTATAAATATACCAAAAAATGGCCTAATGAATATTGACTACAAGCTTCCATTATAAGTATTATCTCCAAGAGAAATAACCAAATAACTCAAAGGAAACCCTTCATAATTCAATCCAGTCCTGCTCATCTCTAGGAAACCCTCCCGGACCGCTATCTCCATATCCACACCCATTTCCCTAATCTTAAACACCAGAAGACTTCTTGAAGCTTATGTAGTGCCCTATGCATCTATCACATTTCTGTAAGTCTGCATGGTTCTATAATGACTTGTAACCATATCTGTCTCCATTTCCTCCAGAGTAGAGATTGTATCATCATTTTTATATCCCTGCAGCCTTTTACTGGGGCCTAGTATATTATAGTTGCTGTTTTGTTGAAGGAATTGTATTTTGTTGAAGGAATGAATGAATAGGAGAGAATATTCATCAGGAAAGTCTCTTCTATTAATAAACGTTCCCTGATTAATTGAAACCATACATAAGATAGCTAATTATTAGAAGACCAAAATAAACAATATATCCAAACTGAATCCTCAAAGTGTCAGTCATTGCTAGCTGTATAGCTGAGAATTTTTCCTTCTTCTGGTCATTAGTGTTGAAGTGGGTGAATGTGGAGACATGGTTATTTCTTTTGTAAAACACTTACTACTTTTTAAACTCCATAAAATGTACTAACTTCTCTTGGAAAATGTTAAAACTCAAACAAAAAACCTGCAATGTGGAATCTAGATTGTAGGTTATAATGGAGGAAGCAGGCAAAATGGGGAAAACTGTGATTGCCAGAATTTTGCTGATAACTAATAGGCAAGACAATAGGGTGGATTTCAGTAGGGTCCTTCTTTATGGCATGGCAAAGAAAAACTAGGAATGAAGTAGTCAGAAGCATAAAAAGAGGCAACAATATATGTGTAGCACAGAGTGATTCCGTGTGAGAGTTTTATAATTAAAATTGCCAAGTGCTAGAAAAAAAGAATCTACTATAAATTGGGATAGGCTCGAGGTACTGCTATGAACAAATAATCCCCTCCAGGTAGACAAAAATCAATGAAATTTGTAGATGAATAGCTTAGTATGTGAGTTCCAGTTCCAAAACGTTACAGGTATTTGGGGCTTTCCTTCCCCACCTGCACTTTAAGGCAATTCGACATTTAACTAATAATCAAGTCCAGTTTCCTCCATCTGCTGCAAAGATATTTACCTAGAAATCCTAGAACTGCCAACATCTCCTTACCTCCTGCTACATTCCTCCCTGATGCCTTTACTCTGGTGCAGCTTTCTATGCACTCACCCCATTCAACCACTGAGCTTGCTTACTCTTCACCAGAAGGTCTTCTCTTAGCATAAAAAGTTTCTGGAAGTCCATCCCTTTCATTGAGCTGCTGGATGACTGCTTTACTTACCTTTGGCCTCCAAAATACCTCTCCTGTCCAGTCATATCTCCCCAGCTCCTCTGCCATTGCAATCAATACAAACTTCATCATCTTTTCTTGGACCAGTATGCCTGTCTCCTAACTGCTCTTCTTGCTTTCTCCCTTAGCCCCTAAAACTCATACTCCACATTACAAGCAGACGAGCTTTTCAAATTAGATTATGTTCATTAGTGTGCTAGTAAATGTTTAACAACTGCCTGAGGGGAAGAGAGTATCTGTGTATTTATTATAACTTTTACTGATATATATATCACATAATTTACAAAAAGCAAGAAAATATATAACACTCTTAAATAGTAAATTCTACATGGCCACTTAACTTTCACAGAACCGTTTCAGTGATTTTGGAGAACACTTGTGTCCATAGCCAACCTACAGTTGAAATTCAACCATGTTTGGCAAAATCAGACTACAAATAAATAATTTGATTAATATTCAATTTGGGAAAGAAGTCATTCATGGTACTGAAGTCCCAACATGAATGCTGCCTGATATTTTTATGTTAATGGGCAAGATAAAAGTGAAGCAACAAAAATGGATGTTGGGACTAAGCTCGTTCATTAATGACAGGAGTGACTTCTTTTGCTGAATCAGATAACAGTTTTCAAGTACTGGAAAAATA
This sequence comes from Cheracebus regulus, assembly GCA_963574635.1. Taxonomy (NCBI): domain Eukaryota; kingdom Metazoa; phylum Chordata; class Mammalia; order Primates; family Pitheciidae; genus Cheracebus; species Cheracebus regulus. Next base: position 113,972 of record CAUYQU010068129.1, read on the forward strand.
TTTCCTCAAGTTTTTGTGTTCACAACTAGGACACTTTTAAGTTCAATCTTCATTATTAAAATTTCCTCTATTGTGTCAGTCTAGACAATCAACAAAACAAATCAAGCTCTGATTTGTCATGTATTCCAATTCCTATAGTGTAGGTACTCCACCGTGGTTGATTTCAAACTACCAAAATAACATTTCTGAATGCAGCGTTAGGAAGAGATATGCTGTATCACACCATTGTGTGGTATGTTCTTATACAGAACAGACAGAAGTAACTTTAAGAGCATAGATAATAGTAAAATGTAGTAAAATAATGAGAAAGTAAAGTTTTCAGCATTTATTTTTGTTGTTAAAATATTCTATTGTAAGTTTATAAATAATTTAGTTTTTAATAATGACTGTGATTAACAACCAATTACAAAATCTCTGAAAATGTAACAGTCAGTGCTTGCAAGCTGGTACAATACATTCTCGTGCACTACTGAATTATCACTCCCCTGCCTAAAATTCCAGACTGCCCATTGCACTGATTACCTGGGAAATAAGTGAAGAAAGGCAACGATAATTTTCACTTTTGTTGTGGTGAAGTGATAATGCAAAAATTCTATAAGCCCCTCTAAGCTTTCCAAACAAACCTCAGTGTTTAAAAACTTTTGAATACATGATCCCATGTGAGGCCTACATTATTTCCTGTGAGACAGATGTTATTATTCTTCCTTTACAGATTCAAAAACAAGGCTCAGAAAAATTGAATGCCTACCCTAAGCTCATTCAAGTAAATAGATGGCAGAATAGGGTCTGAAAACCAGGTCCTTTATTGAAAATTCAACAAAAGGCTAGAGAAATTTTAATTCACAAACACTGATCTCAAAAAAAATTTTTTTCAATGGTAATAAATGTCCTTTGCAGCCCTTTGGAGTTTGATATGAAGTATCTTCTTATCTTGTTAAGGGATCCCTATGCCATGAATGTTTTCATCTTAATCCCACTATTTCTAAGGCAGCTGAAAACAAAACACCAAAACAAAACCTCGTGTGCTCTAATAAATAATAAGATAAAAGAACCAAAATGAAAATGTACATTCTCAAATGAGCTGAAAGATTCCACATAGCAGTGGGGCAGATTGAAACACTCTTTACCAAAGGAACATGGGACAGAAAAGGAGATTAAATCAGAAAAGGAAGAAAGCTAATGACATACGGTGAGCCACAAATGCCACAAATGAAAAACAAAGTACGTAATACTTGTTACAATTATTCAGTGTGCTTGCTCTAATGCCTCCAAACATTAAAAACATTGGGTTCCTGCTTATGGCAACATTTATCTCATTTATCTGCATATATTTGCCTCATCCTTGAATCAGGTATTGCTTAAACTAAGTATTGACAGCATAAAGAATAAAGTCAACCAGGACACCCATAGGGCATTTCATGCATATGAGCACAAATTGTGATATTTTAGGTTGCTTATGATGAAATCATTGAAAGCATCATGAAAAACAGCAAAATAGCAGGGAGGCTAGTAACAATTTAGCATTTCCCAGTCCAGGCAGGAATGTTAATTCTAATTACAAAGAGGAATACCAAAGTGGAGTTCATTATGATTAAGAACTTGCTGTACTAGTGTGAATTGTTTTTAATAGGCATGTCTGGTATAAAATACAAATATTGAAGCAGACAAGAGATGGGTCATTCAAAGCTCAGCTGGGTTGCCTTGAACCTCTCACCTTATAAAGTTAAATAGGAATAGAAGTATTTCCGAAAGTCAAGATATCATTTTAAAGAGACAAATAATAGGTATAACAGCTGCAGGAATAATTTTTTTAGAGTCGATTCTAACAACCAATAAAAGCTGTTTGTGTGGACTTAAAATAATATTAACATGTTCAAAATTATTAATATATATACACAATATACATATACATGATTCCAATTTACATTTAACATCATACATTTAAAGTGGGGGAGTGCAGAAAAAAAATAATAAATGGAAACTGAAGCCATGACAAAGAATCATGGACTATAGGAAAATAAGTCACAAGGAAGTCTGTTTATGTAAGAGGAAATATATGTGATACAACAGAAAATGTGGGAATGAATATGGTGTGTCTTTCTTTAACACACTTTCTTAGCAGACACTTCTCAATATATTGATCTCAACTGATCCAGTTCTCTGGTCTCCTTAGAAAGCAATGGATTGATGCCCAGGGTGTGCTGAACACTGGAACTATGGTCTCTTCTGTACTTCACACAATTCTGCTCCCACCAGTTGAGCTACCAACAGTTCCTGGTGCTTTTGCTTCCCAAACATGTTTATGCCATTTGTTGCTTCTTACTGTACTTAATTTGATTAAATATTAAGTAAAAGGATGAAATATGAGTATAAAAAATTGTTCTATAAAATCTAAATGGAAAGATGCCATATAGTCTTCCTTGATTTACAATTGCAATCAAGGAAGATGGATGTAAGACAATTTTAAAATACTGGGGTGAGGGCAGGAGTGAGAAATCATAAAAATCTAGAAATCTGCTCTAAAATTATTCTAAAAGTACATGTTGAACTTTCCTAATTTGATAATCTGAATTTTTGAAGTGCTCCAAAATCCCAAACTTTTTGAGCATTGTTATGATACCACAAATGGAAAATCCCACACATAAGTACTTACCACAAACTTTGCATCATGCCCCAAACTATTTTAAATATTGTATAAAATTACCTTCAGGCTATAAGGTGTATATGAAACAAAATGAATTTCCTGTTAGACTTGGGTTCCATCGCCAAGATATCTCATTATATATATGCAAATATTCCAAAATCAGAAAAAATCCAAAATCTAAAACATTTTTAACATTAAGCATTTTGGGTCATGGATACTGAATGTGTATCTTTAATTTCTTGCTCTACTTTGTTAAAAACTGGGGAAAATAGTAATTCTACAGACGAATAATAATTGCTAATGATGAGCAAATACTTCCTGTGACCTAGGAATTAGTCTAAGCACTTCACATATATCAAACTTGTTTAATCTTTATAATAAGTTAGTACTATCATCATCCCCATTTTACAGATGATGGAAACAAGCACAAAGAGTTAGCCTGCTCAAGGTTACATTCCTTTTAGTGGTGGAGACTCTATCTGGCTTTTATCATCTGGCTTTTAACCGCTACACAATACCAATGCATTATAGGTAGTTTATACACACACTAAAGAAGCCATGGAACTCCAGTCAGTGGGCTCATAAAAGCTTTAGATCTTCATCAAAATATTAGGAAATAAATGTTCAATCACAGGTTTTAGGTTTCAAAAATTTAAAGTTTGCAAGTTATCTTTCTTAAAATGATTCCCTTGCTTAGACTAATTTTTAAATTAAACTCCAGTTCAAACACATCCAACAGGAGGCCTCACTTTCTACAAAGGAGCAGGTAAAAGGTGATCTTAAATATCACACTGGGAGTTGGGATCTGTGCACTACTGGAATCAAGAGTTATTATATACACCTGAGGATCAGGGCATGATTTAGTTGATGTTTTGGAGGGGTAATCTGGCAGCACAGCTTGGATTATTTCAGTGGGAATGGAGATGATAGAACACAAAGAAAATGGAAGAACTCACTTGGGTAATATACCAGTTTCTGATATCAGTGTATCGGGTGGTATGGTTATTAGGCTTAAGGTTTTGTTGGCCATAGGACATAGTCTCTAAGACCATATATTGTCATTCATTCATTGATATAACCAGCACCCATTGAGCACCAACTATGCACTAGTGATATTGGGGTGAACAAACAGACACAGTCCCTGCCTTTACAGAGTTATGTTCTGGTGGGTGATACAAAGAGATAACAAATGAGGGCACAAATAATGAACTATCATTGTAATGTACTACCAAAGTATACAGATTACTGTAAGAACATACAATCATGAATCTAATCTAGTTTATTTTTTCTTTTTGTAAGTTGGGGGAGCACTCAGATGTTTAAACACAAAACGATAAAAATGAGGATCCTGAGTATTATCTACACACTTTTTATTAACCCATGTGGCCACCACAATAACCCAGTAAAAGTGATTTTACATCTAGTTAACTGGTTGACTCAATGTTACTATAACCCTGTAATGTATTTGCTGAGTGCCTACTATGTAGTAGGCTCTGTTCTAGGAGTGGGACATAAAGATATGAACAAAACAGATCAGGTCCTTGCCTTGATGGACTTTGAATACATCACCTTCATTCCCACCTCTGCTTCTAAGACAATCAAATACATTCCCACTCAGATGAGGATTTATCCTACTTTTTGTAGTAATGATAAGTTCCCAGCATTACAAATTAGTTAATGTCATACCTAAGGACTTAAGATATTGTGCATAAAACACTTTCAGTAGTGCCTGTCAGACAGCAGCTGCTCAATAAATGTTGACTTTCATTAGAATTGTGTTATTATTATAATGCTAAATCTCATGTCCTTTCTGGTACACTGGAGTTCATCTCTTGAATTAAATTCCATAAGCATTTACTGTAAGTCTATCACAGAATTGATAATACTACTTCATGTTAATGATTGACATCAGTGAGGAAAAATCACTTTAATATTGTCTTATTCCTCTCTTAATGCTTAGGATGCCTGTGAACTTAGCCTGTTGTCCTCATATTGAAAAATCGAATAACAATACTTATTCAACTGTTGTAAGCACAAGTGGGCAGCAGAAGAGTGGGGAATCAATGTTAGCCACAAATCATAACTATTTGTATTACTCTGAAAAAGAAGGGTTATAGTTTATGCATGATTCCAAATGGATGTGAAAGACTAAAAATGAGATTTTTTTTTTGCTATCATATTAAAAAATTAATAGGCACATTTAGATCACTGAAGAAATTAGGAAAAGTTTATTTCTTTCTGTTCATTTAAAAGTGTTTTCAATGGCATATTTAAAATTATGAGTATTCTTCCCTATTAATAATGCAGAAAAAAAATGGGTAGGGAGAATAATTGGGAACTTTTGTGAAATCATAAATTAAGCAAAAAGTACCTACCACTTAGAATTTGAACATGTATGAGCGATGAGGTGGATTCTTAGAGCAGAGATTCACCGGTAAAACAGGCTTATGGCATGGGAGATGTGTTCTATTAGACAACTGTATTGTCCCCTTGATTAGTCTATGCATATGTATACATATATGTATATATAAAAATACAATTCTTAGTTATTTTAAGCAGATGTACAAGGCTAATTATTAGCATGGGCTATTTAACTAACTTTTAAAACGTGTAAAACATTATTGTAGGGTTGGGTCTTGATTTGTTTCCCATGAAACTTTTAGTAGTTTAGGGGCCAAATTAACGAAAGACATCTCATTCTAGTGCTTGAGACTCAGAAGTTGGAAAAACGGGCAACTAGGTCCAGTAGCGTTCTCAGAGCCTGACCATGTCCACTATGAGCATCCAAAGCAAGGGCCTCCTTGCTTGACTTGTGACAAGGGACAGGAGAAACGGAGTCTGCATTCTGTGTCCGGGAAGGGGTTTTGTTAACATGGAGTTGCTCAGCGCACTTCATAAAAATTCTTCTGGGTGAGGGTTCTACACTGGCATAGGGTTGGTTCCCTCTTCTTTTCCCAGGTGGCAAGTATCTCTTCCTTTGCCAAGATGGCGGCTCCAGAATCCTCCAGAGGCGGCCCCCGTAAATCGTCTCTGGATAAGAGGCTTGCTGGAGACGCACTCCTTTCCTTCCACAACAGACAACGCACGGGGCACCGTATATCCTTCAGAATCGAGGAAAGACGGCTTAGGCTACCCGCGATCGCGAACCTTTGCCAAGATGGTAGCAGCAGGGCCGGGCTGGCGTCACTGTCCCCTACCAAGATGGCGGTGAGCGGCTTCCGGGACGCGCTTCCCCAATCGTCTAAAAGATGTCAGAGCAGAGGCGGCGGCCGTCAGTCTGAAAGCGGCGGGAGGAGAGAGGGCGGCTGCGGCCGAGCGCCAGAGCAGGACTAGGTGGAGCCACGGCAGCCCCCGCCCCTGTCAGGAGCTGGCAAGCGCTGTCACCTGTGGGGGCGCAAAAGTTACCTCCTCAAACCCTAAAGCCACACAGCACAACCTTTCCCCGAGTCACAAAAATCATAATCTGTGCCGCAGAAGGTAGGAGGCTCGGTCCTGGCATCGCCCAAGCCTTCCCGACGCGGCGAGCTGAGGAAAGGAGCTGGGGCGGGGGCTTCCCGCTAGGGCACCCCTCGCCCCCGGCCCTCTCCTCTCTCGGGACGGGACACGTGTTTCCTTCCCCCTCGGCTTGAGGGGGAAGCTCGTAACAGGAACAGCTGTAGGGAGTTGAACGCTGGCATTTTAAAGCTGCGTGTGTTTTATTTGTAGGGTTAGGGGTCCCATGAACGCGATAGGAGAGCAACGCATGGGTCGAGGGCAGCAAATGTCAAGATTCGGGGGTGGGGCCTGCACCGAGAACTTGGACGCGGGCCGTGGCCGGGGTGGAAGGAGAGGTCAGGAGTTTGGGAAGGGGGGGTATCATACTTCGCCAGCAACTTACTATTTCGCCTGCAACTTGCTTTTAGGCCTCCCGCCCCCTGCTTTCCTTAATCATAATTTTTTTTTAAAGTGCAAAGAAATCCAGCCTGCCGGAGGTTTTGCATTTGGCGAGCAACTTCCTTCGAGTGTGAGCGCACTGGGCGGGAGGGGTGGGGGTTGAACTTGGCAGGCGGTGCCTCCTTCTGCCGCCGCCGCCTAGCAGACTCGGGGAAGAGGGTGGGGGACGGTCGGGGCGCGGGGGAGGGTGGGTTCTGCTTTGCAACTTCTCTACCAGTGCGAGAGCGCCGTGGCCGCGGCTGAAGACCCGGCAGCCCAGACGATGCGGGGGGGGGGGGACCTGCCGGCACGCGACTCCCGCCGGGCGCAGAGTACGTATGCGCCGACCCCCGCTCTCCCGTCCCCTCCTCTAATCCTCCCCAGAGGGCGTGTCTGGCCGCCCGGCCCCGAGCGCGGCCGAGACGCTGCGGCACCGTTTTTGTGCAGACCCGTAGTCCCTTTCGAAGTGACACACTTCACGCAACTCGGCCCGGGGGCGGGGGCGCGGGTCACTCGCGCAGCTCTGCCGCGGGCGGTGCCCCGGCTCCTCTGGCTCGCCCGCTGTCACCCGCAGGGGCGCTGGCCGCGCTTGCCGCTGAGGAACAGCGAGTTCCCGAGTGGGTCCGGAGCCGCGGAGCTGGGCGGGGGCGGGAGGAAGGTAGCGAGAAGAGAAACTGGAGAAACTCGGTGGCCCTCCTAACGCCGCCCCGGAGAGACCAGGTCGGCCCCTGCCACCGCCTCCCTTTTTCTTGGGGAGTTGGGGGTGGGGGCGGCCATGCCGGGGGCCGCGGGTGTTCAGGCGCCGTCGGGGCCGGGGTGGCCGGGCCCTCGCAGAGGGCGTGGGGGCGGGGGCGCGGGCGCCCCTGCAGTTGCCAAGCGTCGCCAACAGGTTGCACCGTTCCCCGCGGCCGCCGCGCGGCCCCTCGGGCGGGGAGCGGCCGGGGGTGGAGTGGGAGCGCGTGTGTGCGAGTGTGTGCGCGCCGTGGCGCCGCCTCCACCCGCTCCCCGCTCGGTCCCGCTCGCTCGCCCAGGCCAGGCGGCCCTTTCGCGTGTCCGCGCTCCCTCCCCTCCGCCGCCGCCGCCGCCTCCTCCATTTTGCGAGCTCGTGTCTGTGAGTGGAGCCCGAGTCAGCGCCCGCCCGACGGGGACAGATTCAGTGGGTGGAAGAAGACGCCGCAGCCGGAGCGGCCGAAGCAGCTGGGCGCCGGGACGGGGCACGCACGCCCGGAAGCGGGGACCCGCGGAGCCCGGCGCGGGGCGCAGGGCTGGCTTGTCAGCTGGGCAATGGGAGACTTTCTTAAATAGGGGCTCTTCCCCCCGACCCATGGAGAAGGGGGCGGCTGTTTACTTCCTTTTTTTTAGAAAAAAAAAAATTTCCCTCCTGCTCCTCCTGCGTTCACACGCTAAGTTGTTTATCTCGGCTGCGGCGGGAGCTGCGGACGGTGGCGGGCGAGCGGCGCCTTTGCCAGAGGTAAGAGGCGAGGCGGAGAGGGGAGGGGGCCGGGGTGGACTGGCGCTTGCTCCCCCGAGGTGCCTGAGGGACCTGAGACGACTCAGGGGCGGCCGTGGGAGTCTGCAAACTTTTATTAGCCTCGGGGAGTGGGGGTGGGGGGCTGGCGAGGGCCGGGCGACGGTGACGAAAGGGCAGCGCGCGGGTGACAGCACTGGCCTCTTCCTCTCCCTCCGCCGCCGTCCTCCGGCCGGGCCGAGGGGGAGGAACCTGAGCTCTGACGGCTAGCGGAGTCTTGTAGAACTGCGAACTGCTGGGTGTTTCTAGCCTCCTGTTCCCCGGCGGGAATCCTGGCCCCTTTTTTCCCCCGCAAAACCCCCCTTTCCCTCCAAGGGGGCCGCCCGACACCCGTTTTCGTGGTGAACGCTAAGCTGCGTCTGAATTCTACTGGCCCGAATATTTGCACTCCACCCCGGCGCGCCCGAGCACGAGCCCCGGCTCCGTGGAGGCCCGGGCGCGCCTGGCTTGGGGCGGGCTTGCGGGGCGCTTGAGGGTGCACACGCGGGGGGCTGACAGCCTGCAACTTGGAGACTCCGGCCGGGGCTGGCGTTATCTGGTAGAAGTGGGCGTGTCGGAGAGAGAACTCAACAGGTCTGGGCATATTTCTCTTTTAACCTCGCACTTTTTTTCTACCCACCCCCAGCCCCCAGCCCCCAGCCCCCAGCCCCCAGCCCCCAGCCCCGGGAGGGCTCGTTCTTTAGCGTTTGTTGTCAATTCGCTGCTGAGGTTTTTAAGTGGCCCCTTTTAAAGAAAGACCCACTCTAACCATAATAGTTTTGTGCTGCGATTTTTGACAAGTGCTAGTTTGACGTTTGGGCTTGCAGACTTGGTAATTGCATCCTTGTAATACCACTTAAGACCCTTTGGCATGGTTTATTAGGGCCGATTAATGTGGCAGGGTTTTTGCAACTTAAACTGGGGGATACTGTCGCTTGAGGGAGGGTTTTCGTTTAGTAAGTATTGTTTTGGTTTCTGGTTTGAAGGCAGCTCTCAAAAAAGCGGCGTGGAAATACTTGGGCTCCATTTGATACCTCATGTTTAGAGATCATTATCAGATAAACAGAGGAGAGAGGTGGGGAGATAAGCAGTTTGCCCTCAAGATTTGTAGTGGCAAGTCCACACCCCTCTTTCTACCTTCTTCATCTCACTTTTCAGTGAGGGCCGGTGACATGCTGCCTAACGTCATCGTATAGAAAGAGTTTCCTTTTATTGGACGGGATTTGACTATAGTGTCCCAAATGTGTTTCTCAATCTTAGCCCATCTCGTAAAACACCTTGATTACCAATATACTAACAATCTTATTCTCTTTCGAATAGACTGAGAATTGGCATAGGTGAAGGTTTGGATAGGTGAAGACAGAAAATTATTTTGAACGTTTTACTGGATACCGTTGTACCTGAATTTATATGAATGTGATTTTATGGTTCTGTGTTTTTCCATTTTTCAGTACCTCGATATTTGTTTGGAAAGTAAAGAACTTAGAGACATAATAGCATTTCATATTGAGGGTCTTAGGCAATTTAAGTAAATGTAGCTTAATCTAGATATTACTATGAGTTATGATAAAGATCAGCTATATTTAAGTTATTTAAGTAAGCTAACAATGTAGTGAGAAGCCAGTACACCTTCTCTTCTGCTTTTTAAAATCTAAATTTTACTTGGCCTATATAAAGTGTATCTCGTTTCATATACCCGAAATTTGGAGGTAGGCACATCCAGTCAGAAGTATGGGTTTAAAAAAAAGAGCGTTTTCTCAGCCTGTCGGAAGATAAGCAGATCAGCATTGTTTATTTTTCAAAGAAAATGTGCATGGTTCACCAGTTGGTTGTACTCAAAGGGTTGGATGTGTGACTAGCTGGTAGGAGGCAAATTTGGAAGTAATTAGGGATTGAGAATTCTAGCATAGTATTTATCAAATGTTATCTGTATTGGTTCTCAGAAAAGCAAACAGCCTTGATTGAAAAAAGGTAGGAATTTTAATGATCACACTTTTTTTTTTTGAAATTAAATACTTTGACATCAACTTGAACCTTTAGAATAATCAGATGTAATGAATTATAATGTATGTGATTAACAAAGTTACACGTTCAGTGAGTGGCAGGATGAATAGCCAAGCTTAGTTCAATACAATTTTGCCCTCAGCTGTGCAAATGGACTGCATTGTACTTTTAAATGCGGCACGCTGAATGGGAGCAGGGGAGATGGCTTTTTATTCTGGAGGATAGAAACTACTCTTCTGGTAACAAAGAATTTGATTCGGAGTTAACTGAAAGGTTCGTTTAATGGGCTGTCTCTTACTAATCGGATCAGGAAGATAATGTGACTTTAGAACTTACGATGTTTTCCTTTTTCTTTCTTTCTTTTTTTTTTTTTTTGTAGTTGATATTCACTGATGGACTCCAAAGAATCATTAACTCCTGGTAAAGAAGAAAATCCGAGTACTGTGCTTACTCAGGAGAGGGGAAATGTGATGGACTTCTGTAAAATCCTAAGGGGAGGAGCCACTGTGAAGGTTTCTGTATCTTCAACCTCACTGGCTGCTGCATCTCAGTCAGACTCCAAGCAGCAAAGACTTTTGGTTGATTTTCCAAAAGGCTCAGTAAGCAATGCGCAGCAGCCAGATCTGTCCAAAGCAGTTTCACTCTCAATGGGACTGTATATGGGAGAAACAGAAACAAAAGTAATGGGAAATGACCTGGGATTCCCACAGCAGGGCCAAATCAGCCTCTCCTCAGGGGAAACAGACTTACAGCTCCTGGAAGAAAGCATTGCAAACCTCAATAGGTCGACCAGTGTTCCAGAGAACCCCAAGAGTTCAGCATCCTCTTCTGTGTCTGCTGCCCCCAAAGAGGAGTTTCCAAAAACTCACTCTGATGTATCTTCAGAACAGCAAAATTTGAAGGGCCAGACTGGCACCAACAGTGGCAATGTGAAATTGTATACTACAGACCAAAGCACCTTTGACATTTTGCAGGATTTGGAGTTTTCTTCTGGATCCCCAGGTAAAGAGACAAATCAGAGTCCTTGGAGATCAGACCTGTTGATAGATGAAAACTGTTTGCTTTCTCCTCTGGCGGGAGAAGAGGATTCATTCCTTTTGGAAGGAAACTCGAATGAGGACTGCAAGCCTCTCATTTTACCGGACACTAAACCCAAAATTAAGGATAATGGAGATCTGGTTTTGTCAAGCTCCAGTAATGTAACACTGCCCCAAGTGAAAACAGAAAAAGAAGATTTCATCGAACTCTGCACCCCTGGGGTAATTAAGCAAGAGAAACTGAGCACAGTTTACTGTCAGGCAGGCTTTCCTGGAGCAAATATAATTGGTAATAAAATGTCTGCCATTTCCATTCATGGTGTGAGTACCTCTGGAGGACAGATGTACCACTATGACATGAATACAGCATCCCTTTCTCAACAGCAGGATCAGAAGCCTATTTTTAATGTCATTCCACCAATTCCTACTGGTTCCGAAAATTGGAATAGGTGCCAAGGATCTGGAGATGACAACTTGACTTCCTTGGGGTCTCTGAACTTCCCTGGTCGAACGGTTTTTTCTAATGGCTATTCAAGGTAAGATCAGTGCTTTTCTGTTTCTTAAGAATGGCACATTTAAGATAGATTAATAGATTTAAATCTTCATTTATTTGTATGTGTTCTCTAAAGATTCATGTGATTTTTTAAATATGAATAAGTTTAAGTGATCTTTTGAAAGTAGGAAGGGTAAGCAACCTAAGTGACTTACCTGTATGTAACCATTTCAGGTTTTTTCCATAAATAGTGGTATTCAGTATCCCATTGGCCGGTGAGGATTTTATTTAAAATTTTTTAAATATTGCTCATTAACAGGTATCTTAAGGAAAAATTACATAAATTCAGGAGAGTATAATGTCTCGTAAAATCATATTGTGTTGTGCATATTCATTCAGCTGTCTTAGAATATGTTCTTATATTACAATAGAAGATATTCTTAATTCTATAGTCAGAAGTTGTGCTGCCTTATTTGTAAATTTGTTAAGTGTTAGCTTGAGATTAAAGGGTTAAAAGCAGAAGTACTAACAAAAAGCCCTATTCTTCAAACTGAATCTTCTGTTAAAGAATTTGAGTTTTGAAACTGCTAAAGCAATGCAGTGAATAGTGTACCAGACCATAGTATTAGACACAGGTCTTGCTCACAGGGTTCTTGACCTAAAGTAGACAAGTTATGTCTGCCGATCAATCTCCTTAAGAGAGGAATTGGTGCCAACACGGTGCAAAACAAAATTTTACTTTCAAATGTTCCTGCAAGTTCTCAAGTAGATAACTGATGGCCAAAATTGTTAAGCTTCAATTCTCAGCTGTCATTTGATTTTTCTCTTTTTTTTACTCATTTATAAGCATACTGATATTTCTGTCTGACCTCAAAAAGGTCAGAAAATGGAATTATCAGAAAAAAAGTTTTAAATGTTGATACACATGTTGGTAGGGATTAGGTTCTCTACCCTGTAACCTTATCCCCAATTCAGATAAATGCTAGGTTTTACATCCATTTTAGGTGTGAAGGAAAATATAAAAATGTGGATTGTAGTGACACAAGATTGATTAATCAGTGGGGTTGGGGGGTGGTTTATAAAGAAAACGCAGAGTGATTTATTTATATGTAACATTGAAGTCTTAAATGTTAATGATATTTATCATTCCAATTAATTAGTTATTCAGTCTTTTAAAAAATACTTTTTCTATGAAAGGTATCCTAACCTTGAGGATGTCTCTTTTCTTTCCTCTTTATGTAGGAAGCTTTTCTTGTTAGGGAAATAATTTAGACTTAGATTTAGGCTACGATCTGTTCTTCTAAAAGGCTTAGTTATCAAAGGTTCTTAATATGTCTTAAAGCAAACTACTTCCTAATCCATTGTTTAAATAATTATCATCTTTTATTGAGAAGCACACTACTTCAATATGAGTTGAAGGTATAAAATGTTTTCAGTAAGGAGGTTTGAGTTGTTTCTTATTGCATAAGCTGTTGTGTTTTAAATGCTAAAAGACATGCTGTGTTTTAAAATTTTCAATTGCAAATTTTTGGCAATAGAATTCACATGCTTGGTTTTCTTAAAAAGTTCAGTTGATGTGACTAAGCTATCTGTAGGAAACTCTTAAATTGATTCATAAAACATGTAGTTATACAAAGAAAAATAAAACATAACTCTTGGGGATTATTAATGCGTTTTGCCCTGATAATCATCATGGCATTGTTTTCATCTTCCTTACTATAAAGAAAAGACGTGGGACAAAACTTATTTTCCATTTACCGTGAACTTTCGTTAAACCCTGGAAAATCTGGGATATAGAGTATATGTAGTTACTCTTAAATCATTAAAGGTGATTTTAATGCCTTAACTTTTAAAGCACTTTATGACATAAAGCATCTTGACATATTTTTAATTTGGGCCCCATAACCTTATGGAGGTAGGTAAGGCAATGATGATGTGGCTCTTTAGAAGTTCTTTAATATAGAATGAAATGATTATTGTTACGCCAATGTGTGATTGGGAGATATAATCCGTAGTCTGTCCTAACAAGAAAGTCTAATACTTTATACAGGGTATTTTGTTAATATTTGAAAATTTTATACCTTATGGCATTAAGTTAGCTCTGGGAACTATGATTACCCAGAACAAAGCTTCATCCAAATAAATTGAAACAATGTTTCTTTTAAACCATCGTTGAATTAGTCTGTTGTTTCCAAACAGCAGCCCTGATATAACTAAAATTGGTTGCTTTCTCTTCTCTATATGTTACATGACTCTAGCCAAACATTTGCTATGACCAGTCACCCTGAGTGATTAGCAAATAATCAACATATTGAGACCACAACTTGTTTGAATACTGACCTTCTGACTTTAGGTAGAAAATAATAACTTGAATTCCTTTTAAATTAAAATTATAAACTGCAATTTGACTTTTTAAAATGCCACCTGAAAGTGTTTTTCTCAGAATGCTTAAAAAAAAAAAAAATCCTCACTTTATTCTCTGGGGGTGGGAAGAGGCAATTCCTTCCTTCCACCACAACATTGAGTTATTACGTAAAATTGTAAAATTATGAATATTATGATTGAGCTTAGTAAAGCATTTTCAAGTTCATTTATAGTAAAACAGAAACCTTATTGATTCTCAAATCCATTCTTTAAGTAAAACAAATTAGCCATTCTAAATGTGCTTTTTAAAATACTGAAATTCGGTATGTTTAGCATAAACTTATTGACAAAGGCACATTTCTGCATTATTTGATTTTCAGCATTGTTTCACTTAAGCATTAATGGCAGAGGTAGAGAACAGAAATAGTTTTAGGTGTTATTAGAGCTTTTATTGGGATTATGTTGAAATTTTAGTGTTAAAAAATTGTTCATATCCTGAAAGGACGGATTACTGTAGAAAATGCAGAATGAACTTGTAAATTCAGTCTTAGGCAGAGTGTAGAGTTCTGTTGATTGGCAGTTAATGAAGTTACTAAAATTTATGTAGAGTTTAACATCTCAGCAATCGCATCTGTATCTAATCTTATAAAAGTAATGAAATTGAAGACGTGTACAAATACAGGATGGGTAAAGCAAATTCTACTCACATCATGTTGAATGTTTTCGCAGAAAAAGAAGAAATATAAAGAGAAGAGATTTTGTTTTGACTACGATTAACCTTCCCTCCCCCCAACCCATGGGTACTTTCTTCCTACCTTTTTTCTTTTTCCTTTCCTTTCAAAGATTCTGGCAATGGATGTTTCCATGTTTTTTAAGCTTCATATTTCTGATATTCATTTATGTAAAGTGATTTTTGAAAGTTAAAGGAAATTTACTTTTAAATATATATTCATTCATTTTTAGCTTTATGATCAGAATCTTATTTTTTAAATCTAACTTGTTATGGCTATATGATTAGTAAAAGAAAAGCTTTTAAAGCACACTGTGTATTCAGGTGTGTCATTTTAGTGTGGAATGACTAATACAGAAATATGTGACTAGCATGTGGTCAGATTTTATTGAAATTACTTCTCATGATGTTTCTATGGCTATTTC
Organism: Cheracebus regulus; assembly: GCA_963574635.1. Taxonomy (NCBI): domain Eukaryota; kingdom Metazoa; phylum Chordata; class Mammalia; order Primates; family Pitheciidae; genus Cheracebus; species Cheracebus regulus. Next base: position 129,088 of record CAUYQU010068129.1, read on the forward strand.
CCTTACATTTTTATAATTGGTAGCATAATTCATATACTATTTTGGTTTTGTGTGTTTGTGTTACAGATATTTTAGCCTGACCACTTTCGCTATATGACTGAACATTTATACATTTTATGAGACTTATATACCTTGCATAAATGTAGGTTAAATGCAAATTGTATTCATAGTGAAATGAATATGTGGGTAGAGATCACTTTGGGGGTCTTTTGAGATTTGGTGAAGGAAAGATTGGCTCAAAAGGGTTTACTTTAATGTGACTGCTTAATGTGAAAGTCGGAACATCTGCATTAATTGGTTAGTTACATAAATCTTAGTCCACTCAGGCCTGCAGGTGATTGAAATAGCTGAGGAAATCTTAATTTGCATTAAGTTTAGACTAGGTCTGGGGCATAGTTCTTAAAGCATATTCTTTTTTACTTTAAAGATTATACCTAATTTTAATTAGCTGTGGGTTCTCATTATGTACTACTACTGATGTGAGCAAATTAAATAAGCAAAATAGGTTTGTGCTGAATAGTATTTACCCTTCTGAGGACATCCTGGTAGTATTTTCATCAAAAGTAATTGTGTAATGCAGTATTTACAGGTATTTGCCAAAGTAATGGTCACTTGTTTTCGTATTTCTGAGTCATGGAAAATATACATTGGTGAATCCTATTGCATAAAGAGTTTTCAAGAAATATTTTGTTGAATTAAGCTGTAAAAAAATCAATTACTTACTGACCTTTACAGAGGATTTTTAAAAGCCCATGTTCTCCTTATTTCTCCAGCTTCAAAGAGCTCTTATTTTCTTCTGGTATATTCTATTAATACTTGGGTTTTGTATTTTTCAAGTAAATAAAATATTCCTATGGAGAACTTCCATTTTACAAAAGAAAAGGTCTACTAAGTGTTCATGGCAATATAATCCTAATTGTTGAGGTATGTTGTTTCTTATGCTTTATTACCAAAAAAGGATAAAATGCAAATTTTACTTTTAGATTATTTTAGCTAAGATTAAGTTCATATTTGTCCCATTTAAGCTGCTGTTTAATAAATGAAAACCTAACAACTTGAATGCCGTCAACCTAATGTCTTAATGTTGGTATAACCATTTCATATTCATAGTTCCCCCCTCTTTTTTTTTTTTTTACAACCATTGTCCACTGACTGGAGAGCAACCCATTTCTTTGATAACATATTTCTATGGGTTATGTATTTTTCTGCTAGAATATTGACAAAATTAATTTTTCATGATATGCAGAATAAATTATGGGCTTCTGCAAGTGCTAGACAGTCACTTAAACTATTTATATTGCAATACATTCCTTAAATTTAATATTTCGAATGAAAGTGTGTTATCCTCAATTTTATCCCTGGGTCAATTTAAATTTTAATGACATCCTCATTGAGATACATGCATAAACAAACTATTTCACAGTAACCCAGGTATTAATTTTAAGTGCTTTAAAATATTTTTTCTTTTTAGCAAGTTTCAACAAGATTAATAGTGTCTATAATGCAGCAAATTCAGTGAAAGTTTTAGAATATTTTTCATTCACACTATAGGGCACCGAAAATACATACAGTGGGGAAAAAAGGTTTAATGATAAGATTAGTTGTAAATGTTTACACATTATCTTGCCTTGAATTTTTATTTTTTGTAACTAATAATTTGAGAGTTCAATAAGTATACAATGTTTAAGACATACAATTTTTTGCAAAAACTGTTAACTTACTCTCTTTTTACAATAAATTTAGCCTTTATTCTAGTTGATTTCATAACTGTACATAATAATATTTAGCCGTGGCTATTATGAAAGTACATTTGGTAGCCAGATTTTGAAAGCTATTGTGAAATGATACAATTCGGTACGTAATTTATTATTTCATGCTGGTTGGGGCAAGGCTGTGACTTATGACCTTATGATTGTCACATGCTGAATACTAAAGCTCTACCAGTTTGTTATTGACACTATTTTACTTTGTTATTGTTTTAATGTTTTCTTTTGTAATTGAGAATAAGAGCTTCCTTAATTTTAAGACTATTTAAACTGCGAATTTTGCCTTTTTTTAAGCTTCAAATCCCTTCCAAAGAATTTGATTTAGTTATTCAGTAGTAGAAACAGAAGAAAAATGCTCAACTGAAAACCCAAAGACCTGGGTTCTAATGCTAAGGGAGAAAGTGTATGGCTTGGGTAACTAGGTACTTTGGAGTCAAAAATACTTTCTTTACAACTGTGTTTGAATTGTTTTCAAAACACCTGTATATATGTTTCTAAAATTCCACAATCCTTTTAACCCATCAATTTGATGAGGGAAGTAATTGGGGTAGGGAGTGGTATAACACAGTTGGTACTTTGACATTTTCTTTGTAGATTATCAAGTGTAAGACAAATATTGAACACAGATTTGATATTTTTATAAGACAAGGATTTAAAATAATGTAGTTGGTGATATATACAAAATAAACTATTGCTGTTGTTAGCACCTGAGAGATGGGGCTCTCTGGTTCTCAGAGCTTGTTTTATATGTTAGGTACAGTTTTTTAGATTAGAACTTGAAAGGACTTGAGAGTTCACTTAATCCTGCCCCCAAAGTTTTCAAATGAGAAATTGAGATCCATAGAAAGTGTTGAGGTAAAGATCACAGAACACTTATTTAGTGGTGTTGCCAGTTTGAATATCTCAATTCTTAGTTATCTGAGTTCCCCGGTAGGCTTCTCTATTATCTGGGTCTCTTCTAGACAGCTGAAACAAATAGTTGATATAATACAGACTAGCCACATATTTTATAAGAGTTACTTTTGGCTCATTTAGATTTTTTTAATGTACAGTGTCTGTATTCAACCCTATACATTTTGTTAACCTTTTCTTCCCTAATAATGTTTGAGCACTAATTATATAATAACACTGTGCTAAGCACTTTGCATGGATTCATCTCATTTAAATCTCAGCTCTGTGACAATTTTTATTCTAGTTACTTCTACTGAGTCTTGATTCTGTCAATATCCATGTAGCACAGAAGCCAGGTGTTATTTACCTTGATTTTACAGATGGGAAAACTAAAGGCATTTAAAAAGAGAAAAGAATAGCCACAAAACCTTAATACTTATCTGAAGGGAAATATTTAATATTGGATGTGTTAGAAGTTCCTCATGTATCTTTAATAATTTTTATCAACAGTGAATCTTTAAATAAAATATAAAGGATCAGGCCTCTGCTCTCCTGCATATATTCGTAAAGTCACTTACTGCTTTTTGTCACAATTTCAATTTCTGGAAAATGGAGCATTTTTACCTGACAGGATTTGTGCATGTTTGTTTACTTTGAAAATTAAAAAGCATTATAAAAATGCAATGTGGAATTTTTAAAGCTCTACGAAGTCCACTTAGCTTAAACTAGCATGACTCTTAATGGCTAAGTAGATAACGGACTGTGGCATAGGTATTTCCTATAATCAAGCACTAAGAATCTTTTAGGGTCTGCTATGTGTAATCCCTGAAGAGTCACGGATCACAGTTTCATTAAAGACTACTGTATTAAAATACTGTATTAAAATAGCCTTTAAGTGCTAAGATAGTATCTTTACATTGATCCTTTTTCAGTTTTATTATTTTTTGCAAGCTCTTTAAGCAACTTTTCAGTGGATTTTGTTGAGGGATATTAAGTATGCCATCTAAATTTAATAGCCATAGTGATAAGTCCAACCACATTGTTATATTTTTATAAATGCCAGAATGTTCACTTTCTGGTATTTCCTATTCTGATTTTTATATAATCAAGTATGCAAAGATTATTTATCATTAGAAACCTTAATCTGCCTGAAAATGGGAATGAAATTATCAGGTTTAAATTTTTTTTACATTTGTTATATTTATTGAAGCTGTCTGAAAAAAGCTGTTGAGTGTATCAAATACCAAAATTTATCCTAACTGCATAAATTTGGGAGGAATGCGAAACTTGACTACATTTACTTTTTTTATTGATCAAGTGGCTGAAAAAAACTTTTGTTAAACAAATTTGATGTATTAAGCCAAACTTATAAAAACAGAGGCAAGCATAGAATTATTAAACTGCAGTTTCAATTGGTAAACATATTGATGTAGAACCTGAGTTTGTAGGCAGCTTTCTTAGATGGAAACTTAAATTTAATTAGAACATTATGTGAAATTTGTCATCTGGAATTCAGCTGGGCTTATTAAGGACAAAGTGTATGACTATAAAATAGACTGATTTTTTTTAAAACAGAAAACCCAAAATAAATGTTCCACCCTGGGAGGCTATGTATATTGTCCCTCTTTGAAACTACCTTCAGAACCACCTTGTAAGCCATAATAGAAAATTGGACTCATTGCACTATAGTAACACTCAGCCGTTCTTGCTCAAAGAAAATATTTAGTTTTAAGCCTTATTTGTGTGACTCCAAATCATTTGAGTTATTTCCAGGTATTTAGAAATTTAATCCTCTCTCGAATGATAACATTTATTTTCTTTAAGGGTATTTAAAAGAGCCCACATAGAGATCTCTACTGAAAATGTTTAATTCTGTTTTGAATATGCCTGGAATAAGTGCATAGCTTGCCAAGGTGACTACTCTGAAATGGATGATGCTTAGTGATTAAGTTCTGATTTGTGTTTTAAGTTATTAAGGAACTTTATGCTAATAGCTTATATATTCTTCTTCTTGGCGTAGTAAAGAAGTAATAGAGACTACTTACCTCTAAGCCTGATTTTTTAAATAAGTATTTATTTTATGTTTAAGTAAGGGAGGTCTGCCTTTGGCTTGGACTTGAAGGGGATTTGGCAATAGCAGATAAAAGTAAACATGTGAATTCCTGCAACAATCTCCCGAACAGTTTAATTTCACATTAATATACATTTCCCTTAGAGTATCAGGGAATTAAGTATCCAGCTGTCTGTATAGCAAGAACAACTCAAGTATACTAAAAGTATTTATGCTCATAAAATAGTTTGAGTTATAGCTACAATATAAAATTCATTTATTTTCTACTTTTATTCCTTACAACCTGAATAAAAACCTTTGCGATTACTGATAGTAATTTAAAACACTAAATGAATTGTGTTACTACTATTTTCCAAATTTAGTCATGTTTACTCTTCAAAAAATGCTAGATTAAAGTGAATTCTAGTCTTTGAAATAATGAAGACACGTGTAGTCCTGTCAAAAATAGGAAATACAGTTTGTAACCATTCTGTTAATGCTGAAATTCTTAGAATTTCTTTGTGACAACAGCCTGCTTACGAACTTTAGATTTTTTAGGATTGTACTAAAAGCAAACTGTTTTCTCAGATATATATTCTTTCCCCACAAAAGATGATTTATAAGTTTTCAGTGCTAAGAAAGGGGGATGAAAAGCCATCCTAGCATGGCAAGTAATGCTTCACTGCTAACAGGTTTTCTCTACACTGCTTTATTAACCTTGAACCTCCTACTTTGTTCTGTTGGCTGGGAGGCTGGTAGATTTTCTATTAGGTAGCAAATACTTCTCATCACTAAACACATATCATGGGCTGGTGCTAGTGTAGTCTATGGATAAGCACTAGATTTTTAATATAATCAAGAAGAAATGTTTTTGAAGGAAAGAAAAACAGGTGAAGTAATTTCTAATTCAGTATTTTAGGGATGAGTGACCTTTTAATTGATAATGACATTTACCAGAGCTGTACAGTGCTTTAGGGGCCCCACAGACATATTTAAACAAGAAAACAGTAAATAAGGAAGGCAGAAGGACAAGTTATAAAACCATGAAGAAAAAGTGAAAATTCTGAACTTCAATTCTGGTGCATAACTAAATTTGATTTTTGTATGCCTCAGTATTTCTGTGTGGACACTGGGAAATAAATAAGCAACCTAGCTACATTATTATGTTTGTAAGTGGAAGAACTAAACTACAAAGACGTGTTCTAGGCCAAGAATTCTTGAGGTGGGTAGAGTGGGAGGTTAACTCGATGATCTTCAAGGCCCTTCTGATTTCAGTGGGCAGCAGCAAGCATTTATCAAGCTAGACACTGGGCGTACAGAGAGGAAAAAGGTGAAAATCCCCAGCAGTGTGGAGAGCGCTCTGGTGATCATCATTCCGGCCTCTTCCTCCCTCAGTTTACTTTTTGAAATGTGAGCTTGATGGATCTCAAGCTCCTTCCTGGGAAGACATAACTGAAACTTCATGGAGGAAAGTGTATGGATGAATGGGAAACAAGAATTGATTAAACTATTTGGAATAAGAAAACAGGCAACAGGGAGTCTGAAACAAAAGAAGGAAAAGATGGAAAGAATTAGTTGACTAGATGAGGACTGAGTAGATAGTAATGAGCCAGGAGCAGACTTCAGCCATTAATGGATGAAAGCAATATGTGCATGCATATTGTCATAAAATATTACATGATACAAGACAAAGAGAAAATGTGACTTCCACCATAACCTCAGTTTATGTACCCTAGGTACAAGATATTTTTTTCTTCTAGTCACTTAAGAATATCCTTATTTTGTGGGAGAAGTAATCCTCTTTCTGGGCTCCCCAGTGTAAGAGCTCAAATCTGAGGAAGTTTTACCTGAAATGTTCTTTCCCCAGATACCCACATGGTTCACTCTCTCGCTTAAATGTCAGCTCTATAAGAGAGATCTCTAACTGCTCTGTCTGAAATAGTAGCATCTTTCACAGACTCTTTCCTTTTTCTTGACATCAACTAATTGTTTGTGTCTTATCTGCCCACCTGCTACAATGTAAGCTGCTTGAAAGCAGTGATACTGTCTGCCTTGCTTACTCCTGTATTCCAGTGTCTAGAATAGTGTCTAGCACATAGTAAGATCCCTACAAATACATGTTGAATACCTGAATAAAAAAATTTGACATATAAACCAATAAGATGGAATGGATTATATTTCTAATCTTTCCAGAGAAAGGAAAATATCAGCAGATACTGAATATCACTAAGAGAGATGATAGCCCAGGTTGTCTTCCCCAGATAGAAATAAGCCTTACGACTGATAAGTGTATATGAATACAGACAGAAGTATACATAAAGAAGATGTATTTTCAATTGTTGTTAGTCTCTAAATTAGCTCCAAGACTTTGAAATGCATTGCTTTTCATAATTTCTTAGAATAACTCTGGTCTATTTACCATTGAACAATTAGAGTAGCCAATGCTTGTAAATGAAGGGCTAAAGGTTTTTTTCGTTTTGTTGGTTGGTAAAAGCTTGCCCAAGGCAGTAACTCATAGTAAAATTTCAATATAGAAGTTTTGTAGCAGAAGCTTTACGCTTTTTACTTTTATAAGAATTGAGATTATTTAAGCAGATGAGTCTAATGTATATGTTTGTACTCACTTACCTAGAAGGTCGGGCAAGAAATTGGTTTCCTCATTTTTCAGTTAAGTATATGTGTAATCACTGAGTATTTAGAGAGAGGAGGGGTGTCTTATTTTTGCCTGAATTTTCAAACTATCTTTCTTCAGCTTATTTATAATTTAGATTTGATTTATTCCATCTGTAGCAGATAGCAGCAATTCAGAAGGTTGGTAAGATAAGTTTATCTCTTCCATTAAGAGTTATAGGAGAGCCAGGCATGGTGGCTCACGCCTGTAATCCCAGCAGTTTGGGAGGCTGAGGCAGGCGGATCACCTGAAGTCGGGAGTTCGAGAGCAGCCTAACCAACATGGTGAAACCCTGTCTCTTAAAAAAATTTTTAAAAAACAAAACTAAATAAATAAAAATGATCTGGGCACAATGGCACGTGCCTGTGGTCCCAGGTACTCTGGAGGCTGAGGTGGAAGAATCTCCAGCCAAGAAGTATCCAGACTGCAGTGAGTGAGCTAGGATGACACCACTGCACTCCAGAATTTAAAAAAAAAAAAAAAAAAAAAAGAGTTATAGGAGAGTTTAACCTAATATGACAATGACAGTCTCAGAAAAGAGAAAATGCAAGGTAAGTAGATGTTAGCTATAGCAAGAAAATCAGATGAGGTCATTTAAGAATGAACTGCTCTAGTGTTCAGGAAAAAAGAGGGGAGGCACAAGGATAGGGCTTTGGAAGGGAACTAAAGAGAGCAGCCACAAAAGGTAATACCTGAAGTATTAGGAGACAACAGTCTTAAAATGGGATAGGGAGCGGATAGTTTATGCTGTCACATCAACTAGGGTAGAAGAGAGAGAATAAAACAACATAAATATATGAGTGATTATTGTTGTTGAAACCAACCCTAAAAACATGCAAACCTTCTCAAAAATCAAAGCCAAATAAACTGGGGAAACCTTAAATGGCACAATATAACTAGTGATTAGTTTATAATGTTTTTTAAAAAGAAGGCTTACATTTGAAATTTAGATGTCAGTATTAAAGCAGATAATAAGAAACATACTTCTGAGACCACAAAGACCCTAAGACTTGGTTAAGTTTAAGGTACAAATGCTAGAAGCCAGAAGGGAATTAAGTTTCTGTTCGCTGAGAAGCCAGCACAACGGGAGGAAACTGGCCACACCCTAGCTCAAACTCTTGTTACTGTTATCAGTAGGCTCCTAATTGTTTTTCTAGTTTTCTCCTCTCCCTTCTTAATCCATTCTGTAGTCTACTGCCGGGTTAATCTTCCTAGAATAGCACTTTCAATATTATTCCCCTGATCAAAAAATGTCTGCGGTTCTGTTGCTCATAGCATAGTGGTTCTTCATCTTTGTAACACAACCCATATGCCAGATGATAGATGGCAAGTAGCCACATGAACTCTCTATAACCATTGGAGGATTTGGGTTATATATAATCTCTTATCCAAGAAAGCGCATCTGAGCTCAAGTGAGCATTATAGGGATAGTCTTTGAGTTGACTCTTTTTAAAATGTATTGTTAGTTTTGTAAACACCCCTTCAGAATTTACAGAAATATGTTCATTCTATCAGTAAAATAATACCCCCAAATGTTAATAAACTTATTTCTATCACCTCTCCTTTCCTATTTCTTTCTTCTTTCTTCCTGCCTATCTCCCCTTATCCTCCGCATTTCTCTGTAGTTACATAAGCATAAACAGAGACACATAGGAGATTTTTTGTGTTTGCCATTAAATAAGAAAGGGATTATCTTTACCCCTTTGTCTGCACCTTGCTTTTCTCACGTAACAAGTACCCCCTGAACATCCTTCCAGATAAATAGGTGTGGATCCCATTCTTTTAAATAGTTATACAGCATTCTATTCAGTTGGTTTCATGATTTTTGCCACTACAAACAAGTTTCTAACAAACACCCTTTTCTATGTATCCTTTACAAATAGGAACTTTATTTCTAAACATAGATGATGTCGTTTGGCTCTGTGTCCTCACCCAAATTTCATCTCAAATTGTAATCCCCACATGTCAGGGCAGGTGCCTGGTGGAAGGTGGTTGAATCATGGGGGCAGACTTCTCCTTTGCTGTTCTCATGATAGCCAGTGAGTGCTCATGAGATCTGGTTGCTTGAAAATGTATGGGACTCCCCTCTTTGTTCACTGTCTCTCCTGCTCTGCCATGTGAAAGTATTTTTCCTTGCCTTCCACTGTGAGTGTAAGTTTCCTGAGGCCTCTCAGTCATGCTTCCTGTTAAGCCTGTGGAATATGAATCAACTGAACCTCTTTTCTTCATAAGTTATCCAGTCTCAGGTAGTTCTTTATAGTGTGAAAATGGACTAATACAGAAAATTAATACCAGGATAGTGGATCATTGCTATAAAGATACCTGAAAATGTGAAAGCGACTTTGTAACAGGGTGATGGGCAGAGATTGGAATAGTTTGGAGGACTCAGAAGAAGACAGTAAGATGAGGAAAAGTTTGGAAGTTCCTAGAGACTAGTTGAATGAGTTGGACCAAAATGCTGATAGTGATATGGACAATAAAGTCCAGGCTGAGGTTGTCTCAGGTGGAGATGAGGAACTTACTGGGAACTGGAGTAAAGGTCACTCTTGCTTTGCTTTAACAAATAGACTGGTAGCATTTTGCCCCTATCCTAGAGATCTGTGGAACATTGAACTTGAAAGAGATGATTTAGGGTATCTGGCAGAAGAAATTTCTAAGCAGCAAAGCATTCAAGATGTGGCCTGGATGCTCCTAACAACATACAGTCTCATGTGTTCACAAAAAGATAGTCTGAAGTTGGAACTTATATATCAAAGGGAAGCAGAGCATAAAGGTTTGGAAAATTTGCAGCCTAACCATGTGGAAGAAAATAATAACCCATTTTCTGGGGAGAAATTCAAGCCAGCTGGAGAAATATGCATAAGTAAAGAGGAGCCTAATGTTAATAGCCAATACAACAGGGAAAATGTCTCCATGACATGTCAGAGACCTTCATGGCAGCCCTTCCTATCACAGGCGTGGAGGTCTAGGAGGAGAAAATGGTTTTGTGGGCCAGGCCCAGGGTTGTGCTGCTCTGTGCAGCCTCAGAACATGGTGCCCTGCATCTCAGCTGCTCTAGCTCCAGCTGTGGCTAAAAGGGGCCAGAAGATATCTTGAGCTGTTGCTTCAGAGGGTGTAGGCCTCAAGCCTTGGCAGCCTTCATGTGGTGTTGGGTCTGTGGGTGTGCAGATGGCAAGAGGTGAGGCTTCAAAGCCTCTGCCTAGATTTCAGATATATGGAAATTCCTGGGTGTCCAGGCAGATGTCTGCTGCAGGGGTGGAGCCCTCATGGATATCCTCTGCTAGAGCAATACAGAGGAGATATGTGGTGCTGGAGTCCCCACACACAGACCCCACTCGTGCACTGCCTAGTGGAGCTGTGAGAAGAGGGACACCATACTTCAGACTCCAGAATAGTAGATCCATTGACAGCTTTCATCATGTGCATGGAAAAGCCATAGGCACTCTATGCCAGCCTGTGAAAGCAGCTGCAGGGGCTGTATCCAGCAGAGCCACAGAAGCAGAGCTGTCCAAGGCCTTGAGAGCCCACCGCTTGCATCAGTGTGGCTTGGATCTGAGACACGGACTCAAAGGACATCATTTTGGATTTTTTAAATTTAATGACTGCCCTGCGGGTTTTTGGACTAGGATGGGGCTGATAGCCCCTTTGTTTTGGCCAGTTTTTCTCTTTTAGAATGGGAGCATTTACCCAGCATCTGTATCTACATTTTATCTTGGAAGTAACTAGTTTTTAATTTTACAGTCTTAGAAGCAGAAGGGACTTGCCTTGTCCCAGATGAGACTTTGTACTTGGACTTTTGAGTTAATGCTGGAAGGAGTTAAGATTTTGGGGGACTATTGGGAATGCAAGATAGTGTTTTGAAATGTGAGGACATGAGATTTGGGAGGGGTCAGGGCAGAATAATATGGTTTGGCTCCATGTCCTCACCCAAATCTCAATTAATTGTAATCCCCACATGTCAGGGGAGGGGCTGGTGGGAGGTGATTGAATCACAAGGGTGGCCTTCCCTCTTGTTGTTTTCTTGATAGTCAGTTCTCAGGAGGTCTGGTTGTTTGAAAGTGTTTGAAAGTGTGTGACACTTACCCCCTCTCACTCTCTCTGTCTCCTACTCTGTCATGTAAACATGTGCTTGCTTCTCCTTCACCTTCTACCATGATTCTAAGTTTCCTGAGGCCTCTCAGTCATGTTGCCTGTGAAGCCTGTGGAACTGTAAGTCAATTAAACCTCTATTCTTTATAAATTACCTAGACACAGGGAGTTCTTTTTAGCAGTGTGAAAATGGACTAATACAATAGATTTCCCCAAAGTCAGGTTCCTGAGCCAGGGGTATGTGTATTTAACATTTTAACAGATATTTCCAAATTACTTTTTTCAAGGATTACAGCAAGTCATAATTCCCCCTGGCAGTGTTTATATTTTTATTTACAATAAAAATACATAAATCATTATTATTAACAAATTCCTTGCCATGAGTCCTAAAATTGATCACCGTGTACCAGTGTGCTATATGACCTAGCTGATGCAGCCTGGAATTCAGGCTCCTCCTCTGCTTTTAACAATGTGTAATGTTGAAGACCAATTTAATGCTACTTATTTTGTATGCTTTCCTTTATGTAATCCAGGCCATAACTCCACTCCCTCATCTGATGATATCTTCTGGCAGCTGCTGACTGCACAGTTCTTTCTACCTAAATTAGTCATTAGCACATAGTAGGCACCCAATAAATGTTTGTCAAATTAATACTGTTAATATATTTCTAATTTATCTCCAAGTAAATCCAGTCTCCTTAAGGACAAGGAATGTTTTCACTAACCACCTAGCACTTAAGGTACTCAATTTAGGTAGGGCTGTTTGAACAAAGAACCACAGAGGAAGCAAATAACATGGCCTTGCCTTTAATACATATATTTTACTTCTCTTGGAAAACTGGAACTGTAAGAATCTAGTAACAGTAAGAACAGCACTTTTATTGACAACTCCTTAATGCTAAAGGTTTTTATTTAGAACTCTGTCCATTGTGCCATACCACACCCTATTCATAAGCCTTTTTCGTTAATTGATAGTTCTCAAACTGGCTTCATTATTAACTTTCTTATTTCAATTTTATTTTTAAAACTAATTTTTTTAATGGTTATATAGTAGGTATATATATTTATGGGATACAGGTCATGTTTTGATCCAGGCATGCAGTTGTGGGAGTGATATATACTTGGGTGAGATATCTCATTGTAGTTTTGATTTGCATGTCTCTGATGATTAAGGATGTTGAGCATTTCTTCATGTACCTGTTGGCCATTTGTATGTCTTTTGAGAAATATCTATTCATATCTTCTGTCCATTTTTTTAGTTGGATTATTTGATTTTTTTCCTGTTGTTTGAACTCTTTATATATTCTTGTTAGCTTGCAAATATTTTATTTTGTGGGTTGTCTCTTTGTTGTTTCCTTTGCTGTGCAAAAGCTTTTTAGCTTGATGTGATCCCATTCGTCCATTTTTGCATTGGTTGCCTGTGCATTTGAAGTATTACTCGAGATCTTCACCCATACCAATGTCCTGGAGAGCTTCCTCAATGCTTTCTTTTAGTTTCCTTGTTTCAGGTCTTAGATTTAAGACTTTAATCCATTTGTATTTGATTTTTATATGTGGTGAGAGATAGGGGTCTAGTTTCATTCTTCTGCCTATGAATATCCAGTTTTCTAAGCACCATTTATTAAAGAGACTGTCCTTTCCCCAGTGTATGTTCTTGGCACCTTTACTGAAAATGAGTTTACTGTAGGTGTATGAATCTGTTTCTGGGTTCTCTAGTCTGTTCTGTTGGTCTATGTATCTGTTTTTATGCTAGTACTATGCTGTTTTGGTTACTAAAGCTCTGTAGTATAATTTGAAATCAGATAATGTAATTTCTCCACTGGTTATTGTATGTTGATTTTTGTATCCTGCAACTGTACTGAATCCATCTATTCTAATAGTTTTTTAGTGGAGTAGTTTTTTCTAATAAGATCATATAGTCTCTAATCAAGGATAAAGTTTTATTCTTTTAGCTCAGGATGACTTTGGCTATTCTGGTCTTTTGTGGTTCCATGTAAATTCTAGGATTTTTTTTTCTATTTCTGTGAAGAATGTCATTGATATTTATTGATAAGGATTGCATTGAATCTGTAGATTGCTTTGGGTAGTATGGACATTTTAACAACATTGATTCTTCCAATTCATGAGCGTGAAATATCTTTCCCTTTTTTATGTCCTCTTTATTATCTTTTGTCAGTGTTTTATAGTTTTCATTGTAGAGATCTTTCACTTCTTTGCTTGAGTTTATTCCTAGGTGTTTTATTTTATCTGTAGCTATTGTAAATGGGATTACTTTCTTGATTTCTTTTTTAGGTTGTTCTCTGCTGGCATCTAGAAATGCGACTGATTTTTGTATGTTGATTTTTTATCCTGCAACTGTACTGAATTTATCTGTTCTAATAGTTTTTTGGTGGAGTCTTTAGGTTTATCTAATTAGATCATATAGTCTGAAAAGAAGCATAATTTGACTTCTTCCATTCCAATTTGGATGCCTTTTATATCTTTCTCTTGTCTGAGTACTCTAGGTAGGACTTCCAGTACTATGTTGATTAACAGTGGGCATCCTTGTCTTGTTCTAAATATTAGAGGAAAGGCTTTCAGTTTTTCCCAATTCAGTATGATACTAGCTGTCGGTCTGTTGCATATGGCATAACTTTCAAACTCAGTGATTATAGTTAGGAAATGGAGACTTTAACTTCTGGTACCATTATCAGATTTATGTTTTGACCGTAAGCTTGAAGAGGAACTGAAAAATGCATATGTGATGCATGTGCTTCTTATCTGGCCCTCTTTCCCCACACCCCTACCCTATCCTCCACACAAGTTCCTCTCTCAGTAATTCATCAACTACTTGAATCTCTGAGTAACAGTAACATGGGATTAAGGTAAATTAGAATAAAACTGTCTGAAGAAGAGCAGGCCTTTCATGTCTTAAGAAAGTCTTGGGGTTTTGGAAATAACTTCATTGCTTCTGTTCTCCAATTGCTTTGGCTTCTTCTTAAAGAGATCACACTACCGCTTTGAAAGTCATAATACTAAGGTTCTACCTCTTCAAAGAAGGATTTTTTAAAAATTAGTTTTTGTATGATTCAATGTAAATTAAATCCCACAATGAAAAGGATTTTACTTTCTTAATGTAGATTTTCAAATACATAATTGCTGATGTTTATAAGTAGATTTATTATACACACCGAAGCACTTGGCAAATTCTTGAATGAATCAGGTCTTATTTTTCAGTCTTGTTTTGTAAATTTAAGTCAGATAATTAAGGATTTGTTAAACATTTCTCTTAATATCAAGCTTTTCCATCTTGGGGCCCTCTTTTATAAGCAGTCGTTTGTTTTCTCGGCTTGCTCAAAGTAGCTATGTTTGTTAGTTGTATCTGTTAGTATTTGCTCTATAACAAACACACTGGGTGCCTTCACACTTAGATTTGGCATTTATCACTCCTGTAAATCAATATTACATAAGATAGGAAAAAGAATGGTCTCATATTAACAGTTGAGAGCTGACTGCATTTAAAATTTAGTGGCTTTAAAATAACAACCATTTATTATTCCTCATGAGTCTACAAATCAGGTGGGCAATTCTGCCGATCTGGCCAAGTTTATGTCAGCTGGGCAGTCAGTGTATCTGCTGTCAGCTGGCTGGTTGGCTGTAGCAGTGAATGGTGACAGCAGGCTGCCCTTAGCTTTTTCACACAGTAGCGGCGGAGTTACAAAAGAACCAGCAGAATTGTGCAAAACTCCTAAGACCTAGGCTTGGAACAACTATATTTCTACCACATTCTATTGGTCAAAGCAATCACAGGACTAGTCTAGATTCAGGTCGGTGGAGGAGCTGCAAATTACACTGCAAAGGAGTGTGATTGTTGGGAGCGTGATGGTTTTTTTTGTTTGTTTTTTGGCAATTTGTCACAGTAGTTGTAGGAATCAGATGTGTTTAAAATTCGGATCCTTCTGTGATATCTGAATTGTTCATGAACCTTGCCTATGGCGGAAAGGCAGAATCATTGTGACAAAAGGATAAAAACTTGGGATTTAGAGACTAACAGGTTCAGATTCCAGCTCCATCACTTATTTCTGCAATCCTGCGGAAGTTATTCTTCCTGATAGGCACTCAGTAATGGTTGATTCACCTGAACCTTAGATTCATGGGGTGAGAGGTATAATATTAGACAGAGTCCCAATCTAGATTTTTTTTAAAAAAATTATGGCCCATTTTATATACACTGGGTGCCTTAGTACTAGATTTAGCAATTATCACTCCTACAAATCAGGTTTTACATAAGACATGGAAAAGAACAGTATCATTCCACATTAACAATCGAAAGCTGACTGCTTGTAAAAAATTAAAACGGCTACATAGAAATAAAGTCACATACATTTCTTGTGTTAAAAATATTTGTCATGTTGGGTGAGGACTAAACACCTAAATCCGTCCATCCCACCAGCAGTAATTGAAAAGATGAAACACACACAGTAAAACTGGATTAATTTAACTTACACAAAGGGCCAGATATCTCAGAATTCAGACAGAAATATTGACTAGAGTTAATGCCTCTTTTGGGAGAGGTACCAGGTAAGTGTTCTCAAAGAACTGGAAACTGAGACCATCACCTCTATGTTAACACAACCAAGTCTGTGGATTTTTCTGCACCATAACTATCTTTCATGTTTAATAATTATACATTCTTCTAATAAAAGAAGGTAACATTTGGGTGTAATTTTTTATTAAGGATCAATTTAGTGTAGACAATAAAGGCATTTGGCATAGAAGCCCTTAGTTTTTTTGTTTGTTTGTTTTTGTTTTTGTTTTAGGTTAAACTGTCAGCCTTTATGGATTGCAGTCTTTGCTATTTTGATTGATGTTTCCCAGTTGCATTCCTTTTATATTATTTATTATTTTTTTTTTAGGACACAGGGTCTCACTCTGTCACCTAGGCTGGAGTGCAGTGGGACAAACATGGCTCACTGCAGCCATCAACTACTGGGCTCAAGCAATCTTCCCACCTCAGTCTCCCAAGTAGCCGGGACTATGGGTGTGTACCACCTCCTTGGCTAATTTTTTAAATTTTTTGTAGAGACAGGGTAGTGCTCTGTTGCCCAGGCTGGTCTCAAATTCTTGGCCTCAGGGGATCCTCTGGTCTCAGCCTCCCAAAATGCTGGAATTACAAGTGTGAGCCACTGCACTTGGCCCCCAATTTCATCCTTTCATCTTAATCAACGAAAACTTCAACTCCCTCAGACATATTTGGGATCCAAGGATGTTTTCCCAAATGATTAATGCTAATTCCATGTCAGTACAATTTTGCAAAACCCACAAAAATGGACTACCAAAGAAAGATTCTTAATTTGAGAAAGACAGTTATTTGGAAATAAGTGAAACTTGAGAGGCAAGTCAAGTTCAGTGCTCAGAAATGGGAGGGTCATAAAGGGATAGCCATGAAAATGTTTCTCCCTAATATTACCTGCCAATAGGAGGTCAGTGAAGATCTTACTGACGACCTTGCACCTTTTCATTGCCCTACTAGGTGCTCACAGGGAGGAAGATAAATCATGTGTTTTCCTGACCTCAAAGGAGCTTACATCGGGCTAGGGAGACATGATGCAGGCATATGAAACAATTAAGTAACAACTGTAGCAGGTGCTGAAGAATGCACCAGGATGTTAGAGAATGGTAAAGCTAGTGTGGGCGAAGCTACAGCCCAGGGCATCATCACACAGTTCTTATGCAGATTCACATTTCCTCTGGGTCAGGTGTCATCCTGGCATGCAGCAGCTCCGTAGGTAAGTTGCAAAAGCCACTGTGTTGAGTCATGGCCTTTTTTTTTGAGGTGGGGGTGGCACCCCTTCCTTTCTGCCAAAACAAGGACTACAATGCCTTTCTAAGCCTGCTTTGTTTTAGTGGATTGTTTAAAAGAAGCAAATGAATTTACACTTCATTAGGGAAAGGTTACAGTGGAATACTGAGGAGTAAGGGGTATTTCCATTTAACAAATGACATAACTTGAAGGAATGAAATCATAAGGATAGAATTTTAGGCATTAGTAAAAAGCTGATGAGAGATACTTTGAGACAAAAGAGCCTTCCAAATGTACCTGAGATCACAGCACCTATTTCACGTACACAGGAAACCAGTCCTATCTGTCTGTCCTATGGAGCAATAGCTGCCTTGTTTTTTTCCCTCCCTCCCCCTAGCATCCATTCTTCCTTTCCAATCCTCTACTGTACCTTATTCAAACCCAGATACCCTTAAGTCACAATGAATCAATCAAGATTAGTGTTAAGAACTAGTGGTACGGCCAGGGGCGGTGGCTGAGGCCTATAATCCCAGCACTTTGCGTGGAGGCCAAGGCAGGTGGATGACAAGGTTAGGAGTTTGAGACCAGCCTGGCTGATATGGTGAAACCCTGTCTCTACTAAAAATATAAAGATTAGCTGGCTGTGGTGGCAGGTACTTGTAGTCCCAGCTACTCGGGAGGCTGAGGCAGGAGAATTGCTTGAACCTGGGAGGCAGAGGTTGAAGTGAGCTGAGATCGTGCCACTGCATTCCAGCCTGGATAACAGAGCAAGACTCTGTCTTAAAAAAAAAAAAAAAAAAAAAAAACAGTGGTACATAGTTACACAGTTACACCTGGAATGTGGTAAGAAAAATAGGGATTTCTGTACACTGTCTTCCCTCCCCACTGTTACCGCTGTTTAAGAGTTACAGGATCAGAACCCAAGAATCTGAGATTTTTAAAAGGCCCTAAAATTTATGGATAATCACCCTCATTTAGAACCACTGCTTTAAGAAGGACAACAAATATGTCAATAAATTTTGTTGCTAAGGAGGTGGTTATGGGAGTTGGAACCCTGATAACATGAGGAGAATCCCACAATAACCAAATAGTCCATGCCCTAGTTACGTAATAATAAAACCCAAAGCAGCAGGCCTACTCACTTTCTCCTGAGGTCTGTCATGTGCCTAGAGGGAAGGAACGTGGACATATAGAGGTAGCTCTAGATGGAGAAGGGCACTAGGTGTGATGGAAAGAATCATGTGCAAGAAGTCAAGAGGCACCCTGAGTATCCTAGCACTGCTAGGTGTCTGCGTCCTTACATGAGAACTTATCCACAGTTCTTTCCCACTCTTAACAATCTTTGGTTCCAGCTGCGTTTGTGAGACAGCAAAAAGCTATGGTCCAGCCTCCTTCCATTGTATCGTCTCATCAATTTATTTCTCCCACTACGCTTGTGTGTCAAATACAGCAACTTTTTGGCTTCCTGTGATTATCCAAGATTATGCCAACTTTTTTTTTGCCACGTCTTTCAGCTTTGTGATGGTTAAAATTTTTCCTTATTTTGCTTTAGAAAAATTCTCATTGGCATAGATCTGATTTCAAGGAGCTTCCCTTGAAAGCTAAATAACATTGAGAATTTATGAAAATATAGTGTAGAACATTATGCCTATTAGCATATTAGTTTAAATAGAGAGAAGTGGTTAGTGAAAATTTTTGAAATGCCAAACCCTGTCCTGTGTTTTGTATGTTCCCAAATACTCATCCAGATACTATTCAGAATGTAACATGATTATTTTGAATAAGGATATCTCCCCTAGTTTTTAAAAAAGGCACATTACACATTGACGCTTATGTTCCTCTTTGATTAATCAATTTTTCCAGGAATGTAAACAGTCCTCAGGAAAGTAGATTTCTTACAGAAATTGTCAAGTGACACTGTGCTGTTAGTATAGGTACTAATCTTTGCTTATTTTTCGTATTTTTATACTTTCTGGAAGTTGACAACTGACTTGTAAATAAAAGTGCATAATTTATATTAAAATCTTTGAATAAGCTAATTTGTTAAATAGATGTGAGCAAGCGTGTATGTGTGTGATATGTGTGCATACAAATGATGCCTCTTAAAAATGAATCATGGACATCTTTCCATGTCCAAACAAATCTGCCTCATTATTTCTAATGGCCAGATGGGTATACCATAATATATTTAACTAGACTCCTATTAAGTGAATTTTGACTCCTTTATAGTTATTATTGTGTTGCAGTGTACCTCTGTATATGTATCTTTGTGTGTGTATCTTTGTATGTGTGTACGTATATTTTCCCCCTGGTTATTTCAGATTTTTCTTTAAGTTTAAATCTTAGAAAGGTAAGGTTTTTGAAATTGCCTTAAGTGTTTTCAGAAGCATTAAATCATAGCTTCTTTACATTTTTCTTTTAAAAGTTTTATGTCATCTCTATGACTAGCTTTCAGTAATTTGTTCTGCATAAAATTCCCAAAATCTTCCATTTAAAAATAGGTTGCATGACTAGACTTTCTCAGCTGAAAGAGTGAGGTCCCAGGAAGGATTTTGGAGAAGCTGTGTTCAAATACAGCTGCTGGCCTGATGTCCACCTGGTGTCTGGCAAGGTGATGTGTTGAATCTAGTGTCTGCCTGCATGCCAGCATCCCATTACTGAGATTTGTGGTTTTCGTTACTTCATGGTAATCATCCCAAGTTATAAGATGGAGCCTCTAGAAAATCGGTAGAATATGAAGGCCCAAGTTCACTTGGAAAAGAGAAACAGTAAACTGTAGTTACCAAATAAATCAGGACCTGCTAATCTTTTGTTTACTTTTCTTTCTTTTTTTTTTTTTTTTGACACAGGGCTTCACCCAGGCTAGAATGCAGTGGCTCAATCGTGGCTCACTGCAGCCTCTACCCCTAGGCTCAAGCAATCTTCCTGCCTCAGCCTCCCGAATAACTGAGACTATAGGCATGTGCCAGCACACCGGGCTAATTAAAAAAACACTTTGTGTATACAGAGATGGGATCCCACTATGTCGCTTAGGCTGGCCTTGAACTCCTGGGTTCAAGCAGTCCTCCCTCCTCAGCATCCCAAAGTGCTGGGCTTACTGGTATGGACCACTGAGCCTGGCTGTTACTTACTTTTGATGTTTTTTATACTTTCTGGAGGTTTACAATTTACCTGTAAATAAAAACACATAATCTTTTATTTTCAAAAAGTTTGAGTAATATGGTAATTTGTAAAATACATTTGAGTACATGTGTATGCATACAAATTACGTCTCTTAAAAGTATATCATGGACATTTAAAGAGTGAGGCCCTCTGAAGCATTTTATGGAAGCTGTTTTCAAATATAGCTCCTGACCTGATGTCAGCCTGGAGCCTGGCAAGGTGATACATTGAATCTAGTATCTTTTTGACTCACTATTTTTTTTTTTCGACTCAGTGTGTTTTTAAGCCCTCGTCATTTGGGCTTAAGAAATAGATTTCTGTACACTGTCTCTCCTCTCTGTGCGCTTGCTCCCAATTAAAAGTTAGAGGAGCAGAACCCAACAATCAATAGATTTCTGTACACTGTCTCTCCTCTCTGCGCGCTTGCCCCCAATTAAAAGTTAGAGGAGCAGAACCCAACAATCAAAGTTAACTAAAAACTCTCTAGAAAATTTGGATGATCACCCACGTGATCATGTTTGTCTTTTTGACTCACTGTGTTTTTAAGCCCTTGGTTTCATTTGCTCCACTGTAAAATATTCCCCAAGCCAATCTGAGGCTGAGGCAAATTTTTAACAATTTAAAATCTGGGGAAATTAATACACATATTGAATAATGATCATCCTGAAAGGGCAGTGAAGGTAATAGCATAATGTTTTATTAATAAAATGGCAAAATAAGACATTTGTAGAAGTTGAAGTATAGAAAGTAACTGAACTTATAAGCTTATTTTAAGAACACATTTTTCTATATAACACCATAGGCACCATATTTAAAATTTTTTTTTATTCCATAGACATAGAAAAATATAACTTTTATGTATGGTGTAAGAAATAATAAACACCTTTTTGTATGTACCACCCAACTTAAGGAATAGCTCATTTATACTACCTTTGGTGTGCTCTGGATGCCCCTTCCAGTCACATCCCACTCCCTTCCCACCTGCAGGACCATAATAGTAAATTTTGTATTTTTTGCATTGTTTTATGATTTTATTACCTACATACCTCTAAATAATACATTATTTAGTTTTATATTTTTAACTTCATGTAGTGGAATCAAATTAAATGTAGTCTTTATAACTTGTTTTTTAACTCAAAATTGTAAGATTTATCCATGTAAGCTGAAGCTTTTTTATAGAGATCTTTGTTAAGCCTTTTAATGAATACAGTACATACAGCTCTCTGTTCCCATCAGTAGACACTTGGTTTCTGGATTTTTGCTATTTTGAACAATGCTGCAGCAAAAATGTCTCCCGATACATATTTATAAGAGTTTTTTGCCCCAAGGGAATTATACCTAGAAATGGAATAACTAGATCATAAGGCATACGTATCTGTAACTTCTACTAGATAATGCCAAATTGTTTCCAAGCAGTGTAATAAGGGTTGTTTTTGCTTCATATTCTCATCAACCTTTGGTAGTGGTAGTCTTTTATATTTGTGCCAGTATGGTGGGTATGAAATATTTACATTTAGTTTTTCTTGGTACAATTAAATAATTAAAAAAAATATAAGTCAAGACAGTTTTTTGTTTTTGTTTTTATTATTATTTTTGCTTGTTTTATTTTAATGCAGAAATTGGGATTAGGACTAGGAATAAACATAGGTTGCAGAGTTCCTAAAAGGAAAACTTTTTTTGGAATTCTGGAGCTTTTCTGGTACTGAATAAAACAAGTATGTTAAATTATGCATGTGTAGTTTAGAAGTCAGAGCAGTAATTGTGATTGTTGAACAGAATGACAGTAAAAGTTTCTGAATGATTGCACTGTACAAGGGACACTTGTTGTGGGTCAGTGTTAGCCTCCCCAGCTTTTATGTTAAAAGTTACAAGGTCTAAGGGCTTATGTTTGATAAGCAGGATAAAACACAGGGAACCCTTGCAAAGAATTTCAAAATTGACTGCAGTAGTCCTCCTTATCTGCAGTTTTGCTTTCCAGGGTTTCAGTTACCTGCAGCCAACTGTGTTCTGAAAATATTAAGTGAAAAATTACAGAAATAAATATTCAATGAGTTTTAAATTGTATGCTGTCCCACCCATCCCACCTGAAATGTGAATCATTCCTTTGTTCAGCATCTCCATGCTGTAGGTGCTGCCTGCCCCTTAGTAGCCATCCAGGTTATCAGGTTGGCTCTTCTAGTATTACAGTGCTTGCTTGGGTCCAAGTAAGTAATCCTTATTTTAGTTCATAGTGGTCCCAAAGTGTGGGAGTGGTGATCCTGGCAATTCAGATATGCCAAAGAGAAGCTGTAAACTGCTTTCATTAAGTGAAAGATGAAAATTCTAAACTTACACATAAAGAAAAGAAATCGTGCTGAGACTGCTAAGATCTGTGATAAGAATGAATCTTTTATACATGAAATTGTGAAGAAGGAAAAAGAAAAGCATGCTAGTTTTGCTGTCATATCTCAAACTGCAAAAGTTGCAGCCACAGTGCATGATAAGTGCTAAAGGAAAACACATTTAAAGTAAGTATATATAGTGTTTGGGTACTACCTGTGATTTCAGGAATCCACTGGGGATCTTGGATGTAGCTCCTGAGTGTAAGGGGAGACTACTCTTTTAGTGTTAAATGAACACTAAGGAACAGAGGTGGGGAAGAGATTGGAGAAGATCAGTTCAGCAGTTTGGGTATAGGTCACCAATTATTTGAGGAAGACAAATGTCACTTGTATTTTACCTTAGCAATAGTGGCATTGATAATGGCAAGTTATAGTCACAAGGAACTCTTAGCATTTACAGAATGTTCACATTTGTGATCCTATTTAACAATAACTCTGAAAGACATGTATCATCTACCACTGCTTTATTGATAAAGAGATAAAAGGTAAGAGAGATGAAACATGTTGGCCAATGATACCCATCTGGTAAGAGACAGAGATGGGATGTGACCCCAAGGTTCTTCTCACCAAACCCAGGGTTCTTTTGCTTTATACTTTTCTGCCTCCTGATCACTGTGGCTGCAGTTTCTGCTGTGGACAATGTCTGTCAACAAGCATTGATTTTCTGTCTTCAGCACTCTTATGTCCTAGTAAGTACTGGAAGGAAAAAGGCAGATTCCTGCACAGGAGCTTATAGTGGGCTGGAGCGACAGAGAAGCCTGATATGAAACTTAAAGAGACCAAAATGATTTCTAATAAGGTGCTAGATTATGTAGTAAAAATCTGCTTTAGCTGTAAGTCAAAAGCAAGAGTAGTCTTTTCAGAATGGAATAGAAATGTTGGAATTAAAACTAAAGGAATTTTCAAAGTTCTGAAGTTTTTTTCAAGATTAACTTTTCATTTTGGTAATTATGATATTACTAATTTGTCTGATAACCTTCAGGGAGCCATTTCACATTATAGAAGATGGACATATAATGACAAAAATCAAACGGTTTTTTTTAAGGACCACAATCTAATCTAAAACAAAATTTTCCCTTTTTCTGGTCTTTGGTTAATTAAGGACTTTAGATATCACACAAAAAAAAAGACCCATAGAAAACATTTAGTATATTTCTATACTTTTATTAATGTCCTACATACCTTATACAGGTGCTTGAATTTTCATTTGGCTATGGTCTAGATAATCCATGAAAATTTAAACAGATATTAACAACTTTATCTTGAATTGATAGATCTCTAGTATCAGATTGCCTACACTCTCAGATGCGAAGAACCACTTATAGGTTCCTGATATCTTACTTTTATACAGAACTAATTTCTCTTTCTTTAACTTTCTTTTCCTCAGTCTCCATTTGATTGAAATCTTCAGTCAGTAAAAATTTCCAAGTGGGAAGTTTTGTGTTTCTGCATCTGTCACGAAGCTGCTCAAAAAAGTAGGTGTTTGAGTAGGAGTAGAAACAGTAATAGACTGAAGCCAGACCAATACAGCTTCAGCTAAATACCGACCTTGTTAAAGCCTGGGAGAACCAGTGTGGTGTTCTATGATGTACAAGTCTGTAGCCAGTGTCCTTAATATGCTGGCTTCATGTCTTATGACTCCCTTCTGTAAATACTCAGTTCAAGAATTTCAAGTTATCATTTTGCCCTAGAAGATACATCTGCAAAATTAATGTATCCCCTAATTTTAAGTAAAGTTGGCTAAACAATAAGGACATACTTATAATTAGTGAATTTGAGAAAAATGCGATGATATCTATTATTCTTTGAAGATAACATTTTTCAGGTCCTAAATAAACAAAAAGTAGGTTTCTTCTGTCCAGAGTGTATACAAGGGGTACCATCTTGTCCTTGGTTCCTGGCTGCTATTCCAAGATGCTATAAACCCAGCTAAAGAGAGCAATCGTATTACATTGATAGCATCCCTCAATGTGTTTCTGAGCTATTTGAAAATCTTACTTGTGAATAGATAGCAGAAAACCATCTTTGTGGGGTGGCATGGGCAAAGGGATTGGAGAGATTATTGTAACGAATCATTGAACTGCTTCAGTATTGTAATATCTTGAAGAACTGGAAAAAGCTAGTTTCCAATTTAATGCTCTTCTATTAATTCTTAGCTTGGTTCACTTAAAAAAAAAAAACCTTGAAGATTGCAAGATTTTGAATACATCTTAAATAGGTGAACTCTGAGGTGCACTTTAAACTGATAACTGAATACTCTTTCACCTTTTGATCTGATATTGTCAAAATGAATGAGGAATTAGTGCTCTAGTAAGTTTGGAGTGGTATGTTACAGGATGATATTAATGCCCTTTCTCATGATTGATTATTTTGTCCTTTTTCATAGATTAAACTTCACCCACAAACAGAGTTTCTCAATCTCGGGACTGTTGACATTTTTCACTAGATGATTCTTTGTTGTCAGGACTGTTCTGTGTGTTGCAGGATAGTTAGCAACATCCCTGGCCACCATAAATCTTACTTTGTCTCTATGGATTTGCCTATTCTGGACATTTCATATAAATAGAATTATTCTGTTTATATATGTGGCTTTTTGTACACGGCTTATTTCACTTATGTTTTCAAGGCTCATCCATATTGAGCTTTGAAAACATGTAACAGCACTTCATTTTCTTTTTCTGATTGAATAATATTTTGTTATGTGGATATACTATATTCTGTTTATCAACTCCTTAGCTGATGGACTTTTAGGTTGCGTTCACTCTTTGACTATTATAAATAATTCTGTTATGAACATTCATGTACAAGTTTTTTGAAGACATATCTTTATTTCTCTTGCGTAGATACCTAGGAGAAGAATTACTGGATCATATGGTAACTCTATGTGCTACCTTTTGAGGAACTGCCAAACATTTTTCCACAGGGGCTGTATCATTTTGCAGTCCTGTCAGCAATGTATGAGAATTCCAATTTCTCTGTCCTTGCCAATACTTGTTGTCTTTTCTTATTAGCCAACTGCTGTGGTTCAAATGTTTGTCCCCTCCAAAACTCATATTGAAACATAATCCCCAATGTGGCAGTATTGAGATGTGAGGCCTTTAAGAAGTGCTTGGGTCATCAGGGCTCTGTCCTCATGAATGGGCTAATCCATTCATGAATTAATGGGCTAATGGGTTGTCACTGGAATGGGACTAGTGGCTTTATAAGAAGAGGAAGATAACTAATCTAGTAAGTTCAGCGATCTCACTATGTGATTGCTGGCCTGTGTCACCTTGGGACTCTGCAGAGAGTCCCCAGCAGCAAGAAGGTCTTCATCAGCTATGGCCTCTTGACCTTGGACTTTCCAGCCTCTGGAAATGTAAGAAATAAATTTCTTTCCTTTATAAATTACACAGTCTTACATATTCAGTTACATCAACAGAAAACAGACTAAGACACCATCCTGTTGGATGTGGGTATCTCATTGTGTTTTTGATTTGTATCTCCCAAATGACTAATGATGTTGAACATCTTTTCATGTGCTTTTTGGCCATTTATATATTTTCTTTGAAGAAATGTCTATTAACATCCTTTGCCCATTTAAAAATTATATTTTCTTTTTATTGTTGAGTTGTTGGTGTGTGTGTTTGCGTATCTAGAATATATGTGTATGTATATATGTATATACTAGATACTAGACCCTTATGAAATATATAATTTGTGGACAGTTTCTCCATTTAGAAGGCCATCTTTTCACTTCTTGATAGTGTCATTTGACTCACAAATTTTTAATTTTGATTCTTCATATTTTTGACATTGTATCTTTAAAAAGTTGCTTTATCTAAGGTCACACTGATTTTCACCTATGTTTTCATCTAAGAATTATAGTTTTAGCTCTAACATTTAGGCCTTTGATCCATTTTGAATTAATTTGTGTATATAGTATGAAGAAGGGCTCTGACGTATTCTTTTGCGTAATGATACCTAGTTGTCCCAGCACTATTTGTTGCAAAGATTATTCTTTTCCCCATTGAATGGTCTTGACCTTGTTGAAATCAACTGACCATAAATATATGGGCTTATTCCTGGACTCTCAATTCTATTCCATGAGTCTTTATGTCTGATACTATGCCAGTACCACACTGTTACAATTATTACATCTTTGTACTAAGTTTTGAAACTGGGAAATGTGAGTCCTCCATCTTTATTCTTTTTTTCAGATTATTTTGCCTATTTGGTGTGCATTGCAAAGCCATATGAATTTTAGAATCAACTGTCCATTTCTGGGGAAAAAAATGTGGGGGCAATTGAAGTTCCGACAGGGATTGCATTGAACCTGTAGATCAGTTTGGGGAGTATTGCCATCCTAACAGTAGTAGTCTTCCAACCCATGAGTACAAGACTTCTTTCCATTTCCATTAATTTCTTTCATTCATATTCTGCAGTTTTGAGTATACAAGTCTTATACTACTTTAATTAAATTTATTCCTAAATATTTTAATGCTTTTATGAATTTGTTTTCTTAATTTGATATTAAGATTGTTCACTGCTACTGATTAGTAATGCAACTGATTTTTGTGTATTGAATTTTGTATCCTGCAACCTTGCTGAAGTCATTGATTAGCATACTAGAGTTTTTAATAGATTTAGGATTGCTATATCTAAGATGATGTCATCTGCAACTAGAGATAGTTTTACTTCTTCCCTTTCAATGTGGACACTTTTACTTCTTTTTCTTGCCTAGTTACCCTAGCTAAAACCTCCAATGCAGTGTTGAATAGCAGTGGTGAGAATGAGTATCTTTGTATTGGTCTTCATCTTGAGGGGAAAACCTTTCAGTTTAAAATGTGTTCTTGTGGGGTTTTCATAGATGTCCTTTATCAGATTGAGAATGTTCCCTTCTGTTCCTACTTTGTGGAGTGTTTTCTTTTTGTTTGTTTTAATCAAGAAAGGGCATCAAATTTTGTCAAATGCTTTTTCTGCAGCTTTTGAGATTTTGGGGTATTTTTCTGGTCTTTTAGTCTTATGGTTTACCACATTAATTGATTTTCATATGTTGAACCAACCCTGTATTCCAGAGTTTCATCTTACTTGGTTATGGTTTATAATCCTTTTTATATACCTGTAGATTCAGTTTACCAGTATTTTGCTGAGGATGTTTGCATTTATATTTATAAGGGATATTGGTCTGTGATAGCTGTGATGTCTTCGTCTCTCGGTATCAGGGTAAAACTAGCCTCATAATGTTAGGAGGGAGGGAACCCTTCCTGAGTAAAGACATTAAGTTAGTTATCAAAACACTTCCAAGGAAGATCCCAGATGGCTTCACTAGTGAATTTTACCAAATATTTAAAGAACAGTTAGCAACAATCCTTCTTCTCAAACTCCCCCCCAAAATAGAGGGAACACTTAGGAAGTGTTCAGAAATTTATATGCTTTCATTGCATTCCATAAGATTTGGTATGTTGTATTTTTGTTTTTATTTGTCTCAAGGTATATTGTTCTGATTTCCCTTGTGATTTCTTTCCCCTCTAACCCATTTATTATTTAGGAACTTGTTGATTTCCACGTATCTATCAACTTTCCAGATTTCCTTCTTTGTTAATTCTCAGTGTCATTCCATTGTGGGTCTAAGAACATACTTTGTATGATTTCTATCTTTTAAAATGTATTTGGCTTGTTTCATGATCTAATATATTGTCTATCCTGAAGGATGTTTCATGTACACTTGAGAAGAATGTGTATTCTGCTTTTGTTGGGTGGAGTGTTTGACAGGTGTCCCTTAGGTCTAGTTGGTATATAGTGGTATTCAAATCTTCTATTTCCTTGCAGATTTTCTGTCTAGTTGTTCAATCTATTATTGAAAGTGGGAGGTTGAAATCTCTAATATTGCCAAACTGTATATTTCTCTCTTTAGTTCTGTCACTTTTTGCTTTTTATATTTTGAAATTCTATTAGGTGCAAACAAGTTTATACTTACTGTATCCTCTTGACAGATTGATTCTTTTATCATTATACAGTGCCCTATAAGAACAATTTTTATCCTGTTTGTCTAGAATTAATATAGCCACTTCAGCATTCTTTTGTTTACTGTCTGCATAGAATATTTTTTTTCTTTTACTTTCTATCTCTTTGTGTTCTTGAGTCTAAGGTGAGTCTCTAGATAGCAATTGGATCTGCCAATCTTTGCTTTTTATTTGGGGAGTTTAAACCATTGACATGTAATATAATTATTGATGAGGGAAATTACTTCTGACATTTTGCCATTTTGTTTCCTTTATTTTGTGTCTATTGTTGCTACCTTCTTTCTTTTGTATTACATATTTCTAATGTAATTTCTTTGCCATTTCTTTTGTTGCATGTTTTTAGTTATTTTCTTAGTGGTTGCCATGGAGATTTTATTGGTGGTTTAATTTAACAGCCTAGGTTGGGCACAGTGGCTCATGTTGTAATCCCAGCAATTTGGGAGGCTGCAGTAGGAGGATCGCTTGGGTCCAGGAGTTCAAAACCAGCCTGAGAAACTTACTGAGATACTGTCTCTACAAAAAAAATACGAAAATTAGCCAGACATGGTGGTCTGTGCTGATACTTGAGAGGCTGAGGTGGGAGGATAGCTTGAGCCCAGGAGGTTGAGGCTGCAGTGAACTTTGATCGCACCACCGCCCTCCAGCCTGGGCACTAGGATAAACCAGCTGAAAGAAATGAAGGGGGAAAAAATAATCTAATTTAGATTAATACCAACTCAACTTCAATAGTTTACAAAAACTTTGCCTCTGTATATCTCTTCTGCTTCCACTTTATGCTGTTATTGTCATAGATTTTCCTCTTTCTGTACTATGTGTCTATCAATATAGATTTAAAATTATTGCTCAGTAGTCGTCTTTAGAATCAAATAGGGAGAAAAGGAGTTACAAACAAAAGATGCAGTTTTACTGTCTTGTCTGTTTACTTATTTAATTTCCTTTCCTGGTGTTATATTTCTAAAGATAAAGTAAAGTTATTGCGAGTGTCCTTTTGTTTCAACCTGAAAGACTCATTTTAGCTTGTTTTGGAGATCTGCTAATGATGGACTCTCACAGTTTTTGTTATCTGGAAATGTGTTAATTTCTCCTTCATTTTTGAAGGATAGTGTTGCCAGGATACAGAATTCTTGGTTGACATGTAATTCTTTCAGCATTATGAATATGTCATCCTGCTATCTTCTGACCTCCATGGTTTCTGATAAGGAATCAGCGGTTAGTTTTATTGAGGATCACCTGTTTGTAATGACTTGTTTCTCTTGCTGCTTTCAAAATTCATTCATTGCCTTTAGCTTTTGATAGTTTGCTTATGATGTATTTAAGTGTGGACTTTCTTAGTCTGTTCTTCTTGGAGTTTGTTGATCTTTGTAGATATCTATATTTCATCAGATTTGGCAAGTTCTTTTGCCACTATTTTAAAAAATCTTTCTGCCTCTTTCTCTCCTCTCCTTCTGTCATTCTGATTATTTGTATGTTGCTTTGTTTGATGATGTCCCAGAAGTCTCTGAGACTCTGTCCAGCTTTTTCCCCATTATTTTTTCTTTCACTTCCTGAGACTGGATTATCTTAATTGACCTATCTTTAACTCATGGATTTTTCTCTTCTCCAGCTGACATCTGTGAGATGAATTTTTTTCTAGAGAATTTTCATTTCAGCTATTCTCCTTCAAAATTTTCATTTGGTTCAGTTTTATCATTGCTATCTTTATATTAATAGTCTCAATTTAATGAGATACTGTTTTATACTTTCCTTTAGTTCTTTAGACATAGTTTATGTCATTGAATATATTTAAAATAGCTGATTTTAAGTCTTTGTCTATAAAGCCCAATATCTGGGCTTCTGCAGGTATAGTTGCTGTTGATTTCTTTCTTTTCCTGTATACTTTGTTTCTTTATATACCTTGTAAATTTTGTTGTTACCTGGACATTTTGAATATTATATTGTAACAACTCTGGCAGTCAGACTCTCTCCCCTCTGCGGTATTTATTATTGATGAGTATTGTAGATGTTTGTTTAGTGACTTTTCATGGCTAATTCTGTAAATTTTATATTCTTTAAAGATTGTGAGGACCCTTAAGTCTCTGTTTTGTTAATTTAGTGGTCACCTAATGATTAACAGAGATTTCATTAAATGCCTAGAAGCAAAATATCTTCCAGTCTTTGCCCATGGTCTCTGTGTATGCATTAGAGCAGGCCTTGAACTCTTACCCAGGGAATTTATAACCCTGCCTTAGCCTTTACTTCCAGCTTCTGCAGAGTCTCAAGGTGAAAAGGTGGTGACAGTTTAGAGTCTACTCCTATCTTTCCTGAACATACACACAGCCCTGTTCATGCATGTGGCCTTCTAGATTTCCAGGAATATGCTAGACCCTTTCAAAGCCCTTATAGACTCCCCAGCTTTTCCTCCCAACTTTTAGACTAATCTGTTGTTTACTTCAACAGTTATCTGTCAGGCAGCAGCAAACTAAGACATTAGCATAAATGTTTTCAACTTCCCTGCCCCCACTGTGCCCCAGCCAAGCCGTAAGCCAGTTCCAAGTTAGGAAAAATAAAGGCAATCATTTTGAGGTGGTCTTCCATGGAGTCACCAGACAGGTCAAACCAAATAATTAATGGCAAGTCTTTGTGAAAGAGATCCATTCTGCTGCCTTTATAGTAGGAATGTGGAATGTAGACTGTTATTTTCATGGCTACTGCTAAGCTAGGCATCAAGGGATAGATGGGACTGGGTAAAACACCACAGAGTTTGCTGTTCTTACCAAGAATTAGCTGGGAGAAGAGGGTTGTTTGTTTGTTTGTTCGTTTTGTTTTTTAATAAAAATTCCCTGGGCTGCTTGAAGCTTTTGATTAATTTTCAGATTCTGAAAAAGTTCAGTTTGACAGTTTTTGCCCTTTTTATTTGCTTTTATGGATGTTTAGAACTTGGAGTTGTTTATTCCACCAGTTTTGCTGACATTAATTGTTTTAAAAGCACTTTTTATAAAACCCAAATGTTGTCTCAAGGCTTGCCAATAATTAAAAATATGGTTACTCCCCTTTGATTTTGGAAATGAATTCGTATTCACAAAAATTCAGCACTAGCAGTCTTTCAGGCTGTTTTACCATTTATCTAAACTTTAGAATCTAATGATTCCTTTACATTTTCTAACATACAGGTGGTCCTCAATTGTCATAAGTTCAACTTTGGAACAAATGAGCTTTTTGTGTGCAAATTGCCAATTGTTTGGAAATTACATATTGATGACCCCTCCATCAAACTGTTACTTGTGGGAAATCTAGGAATTTCTTATAGCAGCTGTCAAATATTTCAAGTCACTGCGTGGTAGTACTATCTACCAGGCAATAGCTTCAGTAGTACAGCCATCTTTATCTGTATGGCAGTGTTTCAGCAATTGTT
Organism: Cheracebus regulus; assembly: GCA_963574635.1. Lineage (NCBI taxonomy): Eukaryota > Metazoa > Chordata > Mammalia > Primates > Pitheciidae > Cheracebus > Cheracebus regulus. The sequence goes on from CAUYQU010068129.1 coordinate 161,276, forward strand.
TATTAGTATTTTCCTAACTACTCAGAAGAACTATCAGAGGTTATAGAGGTAGTTCAGAGAGTTGGGTACAAGTAGGGAAATCCACCCAGCTTTTATGATACATCTTATTTCTAGAGAAGCTTTCCTTTGAAGAAAGAGTTCTAGGGTTTAAAAAATTACCTCGAATGCCACTTATATTGCATTTTAATTTTACTTTAGAGAAATCAATGGAAAGTAGAAAAATTAAGGTACTGATACTAGTGTTAAGAATGTTGTTTTTTTATGTTTAATAAAATCAAGACAGATGGAAATACAGAGTACTCTCAAAATGGTCTTCGGCTTCACCCATATGCTCTCAACACTTAATTAGATGGGTTGTTGTTCAATAATAAGGAGTAAAAAAATCAGAGAAAATGTGTGATGGGTGTGGAAATACATCATTGATGATTATGCCTAAAGAATAAACTACAGATCCAAGATGGCCGATGAGGAGCAGCTCAGGATTGCAGCTCTCAGCGAAAGCGTGGAGGGTGAGTGGGCACCACGTTTCCAGATGGATTTTTTTTTTTATTGCCCACAGACCAGGAGATTCCCAGGCGGAGGAACCCCACAGGTCGCCAGCGCAACTGTTTTGGCCAGTGCAGCTATTTTGGCCAGTGCCACCATTTTGGCCCGCGAGTCTCTTTTGGCCGGTGCGGCAGTTCTCCTCACAAAATACACGGGTCCGGGTGCTGTTTTAGCTGGCGATTGGAGCTCCTGGGATAGAGAGTCCCCCATTCAATGGATAAAAAAAAAGGGGAGACTGAAACAGGGAGCCAGGCCAGGAGATTCCTGGGCAAAAAAACACCATGAATCTCAGTGCGGCTGTTTCAGCTGGCACAGTGGGTCGCTGCACAGGAAATCACACAGATCCCGGCGCACTTTCAACAGGTGACTGGAACACCTGGGACACATACTCGCCCATTCAACTCAAAAGGGGCTCCGAGGCAGGGAGCCAGGTGATCAGGCTTGGCTGTTCCCACCCCCACAAAAAAACAGCCGTCTGAAACACTCTGGATTGAGAGATTCACAGCAAGCACAGCTGAACCTGGGACGGTCCAGCTCTGTTGGGGAGGGGCGTCCACCACTGTGGAGGTAGTCCTCCATTGCCGAGGCAGCCCACCATTACAGAGAGAGTCCACCATTATAGAGGTGGGCCACCATTGCCGAAGCAGTTCTAACTATACTCATATAAACAGGACTGCAGGGATGTTCACACGGCAGCTGGGCGGAGCCCACAGCTGCTCAGCAAAGCCTCTGCAGGCAGACAGTGACTAGGCTGCCTCCTGGATGGGCAGGGCAGCCCTGAAAAAAGGCAGCAACACAACAGAAACTCATAAATAAAGCCCTAAATCCCCAGGACAGACCACCTGGAGGAAAAAAAAGGGGGATTATGAGTTCAGCTGCAGCAGACTTAAATATACCTGCCCAGCAGCTCTGAATGAACAACAGAGCTCACAGCTCAGCACGTGAGCTCCTATAAAGGACAGACTATCTCCTCAGGCAGCTCACTGACCCCCATATATCTGAAGAGTCACCTCATAAAGGAGAGCTCAGACTGACATCTGGCGGGTATCCTTCTGGGACAAAGATAGCAGAAGGAAAAACTAGCAGCAACCCTTACTGTTCTGCAGCAGCTGCAGGTGATCCCCAGGCAAGCAGGGCCTGGAGTGGATCTCAGCAGTACTACAGCAGAGGGGCCTGAATGTTAGAAGGAAAACTAAGAAACAGAAAGAAATAACTTCATCATCAACAAACTTCATTCATCAACATCCACTCAGAGACCCAATTGGAAAGTCAACAACTACAAAGACGACAGTTGGATAAATCCACAAAGATGGAAAGAAACCAGCACAAAAAGGATGAAAACACCTAAAACCAGAACCCCTCTCCTCCTACAAGGGATCACAACTCCTCACCAGCAAGGGAACAAGGCTGGATGGAGAATGAATGTGATGAATTGACGGAATCAGGCTTCAGAAGGTGGGTAATAAGAAACTTCTCTGAGCTAAAAGAACATATTCTAACCCAATGCAAAGAAACTAAGAACCTTGAAAAAAGATTTGATGAATTGCTAATGAGAATAAACAACTTAGAGAGGAATATAAGTGAATTGATGGAGCTGAAAAACACAACACAAGAACTTCGCGAAGCATGCACAAGTTTCAACAGCCAAATCAACCAAGCAGAAGAAAGGATATCAGAGGTTGAAGATCAACTCAATGAAATAAAATGAGAAGGCAAGATTAGAGAAAAAAGGGTAACAAGGAATGAACAAAGTCTTCAAGAAATATGGGACTATGTGAAAAGACCTAATCTAC
>CAUYQU010068130.1:0-66957 GCA_963574635.1 Cheracebus regulus
GCCTGTAATCCCAGCACTTTGGGAGGCCAAGGTGGGTGGATCACCTGAGGTCAGGAGTTCAAGACCAGCCTGGCCAACATGGTAAAACCCTGTCTCTACTAAAATTGAAAAATAAGCTGGGCGTGGTGGCTAGATCTGTAATCCCAGCTACTCAGGAGGCTGAGGCAGGAGAATCACTTGAACCTGGGAGGCGGAGGTTGCAGTGAGCCAAGATTGTGCCACCACACTCCAGCCTGGGTGACAGAGTGAGATTCCATCTCAAAAATAATAATAATAAAATAAGTAGCCCCGCCACTGCACACAGGCGCCTGATCTAGAAGCCAGATCTCTCCAGCAGAGGCTGAAGGTCCCTTGGCCTGGGCTGCCCCTCCCTGACTGGCTCTGACCCCTCCACCAAGGGAGTGACCAATCCATCCGTAGGTGTGCATTTTGCTTCGCACATTGCTTGGGGAAAAAATTCTTCTTTGGTTTGGAAGTATTGTTATTACCAATGTTACAGTGTTCTCGTACATTTTGGAGCCATTTATTTTTTTCCCCAAACTGTTTTTGCAAACTCATGGGAGGCTGTATGCCCCGCGCCTGTGTGCTTGCTGGGTCACTGGCCTGGCTGTGCCCACGGCCTCCTCCTCGCCCCCTCTTCCTGCCTCCTTGGGGCCAGCTGACTCGGGGGCTTGGCTCTCAGAAGCAGCACTTCCTGGCATCTGGTCCCTGCCCTCCGGAACATTCTGCCCTTCCTGGGAACACGCCTTTGCACTTGCTGCAGTCTGGTCCTCCTCCCACTCACCCTGCGAGGCCTACGCCAGCCTCCGGTGGGGTTAAGGGCAGCCTGTGCGACCTGCCCCTCTGGCTGTCCGGACCTCAGCACCTGCCCCCGCACTGGAGTTGCAGAGAACATGGGTCTCACAAGGTGAACGGATTCTTCCATGGGAGCTGAGGATCCTGACACTCAGTCACCTCAAAAATTGTTCCCTAACTGTCCCTGTCCCCAGATTCATTTTTCTTAAGCATTCGATTACATTTAGCTCCTGGCAGCACGCTCATTTAAATTTTCCTGTTTTGCACCCCATAAAAAACAGTGACAGGGTAATAGGATGGCTTCCTCTTTGGTCTTCTTTTCCCTCACCCAGCATTTCTCTGCATCTTCTTCCCCAAGTGTCTCAAGGGCCTTAGACCCCAAGGATGAGGCTGTGGGACAGATTGGGCAGAGGGGCCTCAAGCGGGCACCTGCTTTCCCTCCCAGCTCTGTTCCCAGGCTGGTGGGATGACCTGGGAATGCCAGGCTGGCCGAGTCTGTCTCACTGGGGGATGCTGCAGGCAGATGCACACACAGCTCGACTCTTGAGCTCTGTCCTCCCCAGGTGCCTTACAGAAGCTCCCATAGCTTTGGCTGTTGGGTGTCGATGACTCTTCTCAGGCCAGCTCAGACCCTGGCACATCTTGAGTGCAGGTGACCCAGCTGTGCACACTCCCTGCCTGTGGGAGCCAGCCTGGGCCCAGGTGGCCAGCCCCAAGACCTGCCCTGGGGAGGTACGGATAGAGGGGTTGGCTTGTTGCATAGGGAACTCACAGGGTGGCCTTCTGGTTGGATGGAGAAGTGATGCTTGCAAACAGAAAAGCATGGTTTATTGAACGATATCTCTAGGTTGGGTTTTGCTCTAAACCCTTTACCACGTTATTTGACTAAATCCTCATAGAGCTGTGAAACCTCAGTGTCACTGTCTTCCTTTTAAAGAAGAGAAAGCCAACAGTGCTCTGTGGAGCCCAGCAACCTCCCCAGGCGGGTGGTGCCCGCAGAATTCAAACCCAGGCTCATGGCCGTGCCCTTTATTTCCAGTCAAACCATCTGTCCCCAATTCCTTTCCCCAAGGATCCCTCATTGACATTTCCAGAGTGTTCTAAAATGATTAGAATTTGTCCAGTCTTTTCAGTGATTCCTCTCTGAGGTGTGACTCACCAGTGTCGTCAGGGAGAAGGCACTGGGTCTGAGCTCCAGGAGTGCATTCCCAAGTCAGACCAACCTTCTGAGTGGAATCTGAACACACACTGTATTGCTTATGGGGTCTTCACCAAGCCTAAGTTAACTTCATCTGTAAAATGGGTTCAACTGCTCTAACAAAAAGACCCGTGACTGCAATGGCTTCAACAAGACGGATGTTTGCTTCTTGCTCATGTAACATCCACAGGTAGGCCTCCTTCTGTGAGCTCAGTCAGGACCGGGGTTTCTCTCACCCTAGCCCTGAATAATACTCTTGGAATCATCCTTCTCTGCATGGTTGAAAGCTGCCCACCAAACCCCATCATGATCCGCATGACTCAAGAAAGAAGGAACCAAGCAGAAAGCAGGAGATCGTCTTTGAAGGAAAGGATGTACAATGTGTGGCAATTCACCACTTTCTAGGCACTTTGCAGAGATGACAACTTAGTCCAGAGACCAAATCTAGCTGCAAGGGAGGCTGGGAGCAGAATCTCCAACCACAGAGCCAAGGGTCCTGTTAAAACTCAGAGAAATCAGACTTGTATTGCTAAAAAGAAAAGGCATACAACAGGTCTTGAAGGCTTGATGAACTGTCTCCATCATAGGCAATAATACCAGACTCACAGGTTTTCTGGGAACATGAAATGAGAAGTGTGCATAAAGTTTTGCATGTACAGGGCACGTGTTGTCTAAAACCACCTGAAATGGATTTATTTCTGTCATCATCTTATTCTCAAGTAATGCCAGTTCAACCACCTGCAATGACAATCATCATGCTTTTTTAACATACCTTTTCCCTAGTAAAATACACCAATCTCTAATGATAGTTTATTCATTGCTGCTGCCTTCATTTGTTTCACAATTCAAGTGCAAACAGAAGAGTAATTTATTATTACACCAGGTTCAGCAAACACTATCTTGATATACTAATTCTTGCAGGTTTCAAAACAGTTTTGATCATAAGAAATGTACAGTGCTCCCTGGAAATACTTTTAAAACAATGCAGCATACACTTTGACCCAGCAACTTTGCTGTTGAAATTGTACACAAGGGAAATAATCACAAAAAAGCAACAAGATTTATCTGCTGGAATGTTTCTCCCAGAAATATGTATAACCACTGAAAAACGGGAAACACCCTAAATATTGAAGCACAGAGGCTTGTTAAATGAATTATACAACAGATATATGATGAAATACTACACAGCTTTAAAAAAATTATGCTGTCAAAGAATATTCAAATATGTGGAAAAATATTCATGATATATTTGTTAAATGCAAAATTAAATTTTAAAACAGTATGTGAAATTATAATCTCCAATCAGTGGGCAGGGAACAATTACCAACGAAGAACATGGGCTCCAGAAACAGAAGGATTTGAATCTCCCCTCAGCTGTGTACATAATTAAGCTCTGTGGGCAAGTTCCTTAACTTTTGTCCTCAGTTTTCTCATTTTTAAAGTGTGAATTCAGGCCCGGTGAGGTGGCTCACGCCTGTAATCCCAGCACTTTGGGAGGCCGAGGTGGGCAGATCACCTGAGGTCAGGAGTTCAAGACCAGCCTGGCCAACATGGTGAAACCCCATCTCTACTAAAAATACAAAAAATTAGCCAGGCGTGGTGGCGTGCACCTGTAATCCCAGCTACTCGGGAGGCTGAGGCAGGAGAATCACTTGAACCTGGGAAACGGAGGTTGCAGTGAGCAGAGACCATGCCATTAAACTACAGCCTATGCAACAGGAGTGAAACTCCATCTCAAATAAAAGTGTGGATTCAAATAATACCCTCCTCGAAGGGCAACTATGCAAAGCCTCTTCCCCTTCCTTCAGTGTAGCACACCTGGCGGGCAGTCCCCTAGCCTCTATTCAGATACCTCCTGCGCACGTGGCCCTCATCGCCCCCTGGCACTGCCTATAACAGTAAGAACTCTAACAGCAAACTACACATTGAGTGATGGAACCCATTTCAAACGTACATCCTCTTTTCGTTTTTTTCTTTTTTCTTTTTTTTTGAGATAAGATCTCACTCTGTTGCCCAGGTTAGAGTGCAATGGCACAGTCATAGCTCACTGCGGTCTCCACCTCCCAGGCTCAGGGTATCCTCCCACCTCAGCCTCCCAAGCAGCTGGGACTACAGGCACACACCACCACACCCAGCCTAAAATCTACATTCTCAAGTCTGGGACTTGCATTCTCATCGTTATTACCAATAAAAGAGCTGTGGATGATTGACAGATACAATTGGGTGTTGCAGGGATTCTTTTTCTTTTCAGGATCCCTGGAAAGTTCACGTTGATTGTTTCTGGACCTGCTCAGCAATGAGGGGCTGGTAATTAATCACCCTTGCTCCCATTGTCATGTGCTAAAGGCAGTCTACAGAGTAGCTTTGTCATGGCAGGGGACATGAACAGAGCCCTAAGAGTAGGTTTCAGATGATATACTTTATGAACACTCCAAGTGCAAAATCTGACCACAAGTGAGAGCTCAATCAGTGCTGCCAGTCCATCCCAGCCTGGCTACTAAAGAATCGGATGACTTTGGGAAAGTCACTGCTCTCAAGGTGGTAGCTTCCTTGGCTGCGAAAAGCTAATTAGGGGAATATCAGGGGTCTCAAGGCATCCTTCTGAGGCAAGATGACTGTATTAGTCTGATGATTAAGACACACCTGAGACTGGGTAATTTATAAAGGAAAAGAGATTTAATAGATACACAGTTCCACGTGGCTGGGGAAGCCTCACAATCACAGCAGAAGGTGAAAGGCACTTCTTACATGGCGGCAGGCAAGGGAGAAATGATGGCCAAGTGAAAGGGGTTTGCCCTTATAAAACCATCAGACCTCATGAGGCTTCTTCACTACCACAAGAACAGTATGGGGTAAACTGACCCCACGATTTAATTATCTCCCACCAGGTCCCTCCCACAACACATGGGAATTATGGGAGTTAAAATTCTAGAAGAGATTTGGGTGGGGACACAGCCAAACCACATCATTTAAATGTCACCTGATGCAGAAGACCAGTGTGCCGGGCAAACAAGGAAAGAGGCTGTGGCCACAGCAAGGGAGAACAGGGAACCAGGACATCTCTGCTTCCTCTCTATGGCACTCAGGGACCGAAGGGCCTCAAACTCACTGCACCTTCATCTTAGTCTTTATTATCCCATAAGATTAATGCCTGTGACACCATGCACAGAGGCCAAAGGGTGGCAGCAGCCCAGATGCCTACCATTGTTTGAGTGGAGCAGCAAGTTCAGGCCCCTCCCTGTGGTGGCTGTTGCTCACTCACAAAAGGAATGAAGTTCTGGTTCACACTGCAGCAAGGATGAACCCTGAGAACTTACACCAGGCCCAAGAAGCCAGACCCGAAGGACCACACGTGGCACAACTCCATGTCTATGGAATTTCCACAACGGGGAACTACTTAGAAACAGAAGTCAGATAAGTGCTTGCCAGAGGCTGGGAGGAGAGGGGACCGAAGAGTGACTGCTAACGGGTATGAAGTTTCTTCCGGGTGATGAAAATGTTCTGGAACTAGGTAGACGTGGTAGCCATGCAATACCGTGAATGTTCTAAATGCCACTGAACTGCATGCTTGAACCTGCACAATCTGCATATGTACTCCAGAACTTAAAGTATAATCAATAAATTTTTTTAAAAAAGAAAATGATTCATTTTATGTCATGTGAATTTTACCTGCACACAAAAATCCAAAGCAAAATAATAATAGTGATGGCTGGCACAGTGGCTCATGCCTGTAATCCCAGCACTTGGGGAGGCCAAGGTGGGTGGATCACCAGAGGTCAGGAGTTCTAGACCTGCCTGGCAACACTGTGAAACTCCATCTCTACTAAAAATATAAAAATTAGCTGGGCATGCTGGCATGCAGCTGAATCCCAACTACTATTGGGTCTGAGGCAGGAAGATCGCTTGAACCTGGGAGGTGGAGGTTCCAGTGAGCCAAGATCATGCCATTGTACACCAGCCTGGGCAACAGAGTGAGACTCCTTCTCAAAAATAAAAATAAAATAATAATAATAATGTCCACACCATAACGGGGAATAATGACCACCTGACACTCACACGGCACTCAGTAGGGGCTTTTTTTGTTTGTTTTTTGAGACAGGGTCTCACTTTGTTACCACGGCTGGAGTGCAGTGGCATAATCACAGCTCACTGCAGCCTCCACCTCTCGGACTAAGTGATCCTCCCACCTTAGCCCACCAGGTAGCCAGGACTACAAGCATGCACCACCGTGCTTGGCTCATATTTGCATTTTTTGTAGAGAAGGGGTTTCACTGTTTTGCCCAGGCTGGTCTCGAACTCCTGGGCTCTAATCGATATGAATGCCTTGATTTCCCAAAGTGCTGGGATTACAGGAGTTAGTCACCACCCTTGGAGGCAGAGGAGTTTTTAATCCTGCACTGGTTTAGCTCTCCCGATCCACCCATCTGGCAGAGGACACCCTGTCCGCGGAGTTGATCTGCCTCCTTGTGGTCCTGACAGCATGGCCAGGGCGGGACCCATCTCCAGGCCCCTAACTTGGTGCTCTTCCCTGCCCCGTAATCAGTGCTGTCCCTTCCTCTTCTCTAGGACACACTCTCCACCGATTCTCCAGTGGCTGCTCGTGACTCTGTGGAGAGACTGCGGGCATCTGGGCATGTCACACACAGGCTGCTCCTGATGTGGGAAGTTGTATTCCCAGTACCCGCCTCACCAAGGGGTAGCAATGTGCCCGTTGTTCTAAATACTCTTCTGTAATCCTGGCTGTGCTCCTGGCAGGTGGGAGGAGTCTGTCCCAGCGTGTGGTGGTGGAAATAGTCTCCATTTGATCAACAAATTCTTCCTGAGCCCTCCTGTGCTGCCCACACAGACCCCACGCTGGATCTAGGGCTTCCATGGTGAGCAAGGCACCTGTGACCCAAGCACAGGGACCTTGTCACTTAACTGCACAATGATGGGTCACCAGAATGCCACCTCCTGAGTATTCCAAAAGCAGAGCGGAGGGCTGGGGATGTATGCCATGGGGCGGAGCCTCCCACAGAGTGACCCAGGCTGCTACTTAGAGGAAGGGCAGGAGTCACCATTGTCCTCATCCTCCACACCAAGACAGGTGGGGAAGGGGCCCCTCGGGGCGTCCCTTTTCCTCCCCCTAGCGTTCCATTCCTCTATGGGTGAAGTTCCTGAGCCAGGAGAGTGACCCAGTGTTCGGGCTGAAGTCCTCAGAGGGAGGGCAGGACAATAGCATGGTCAGGTGTGCATTTGGGGGGGTTCCTTCTACTACAGCTGGGAGATTAGATCTGAGGGGGCTAGATTGGAGCAGGAAGCCCTGCTGGCCCAGGTGAGAGGTGCTGGTAGGTTCCTGGGTGATGATGGAGGCATCGGGCAAGGAGAGAGGCATGGGGTCGGGAGCTACTGGGGAGGAGGATTCATCATCCAGGCCTGGTGTTGAGTGGCTTGGCGCAGGAGGACTGGGAGTGGGGAAGGGCAGAGCATCTGGCCTTGGCGAGGGATGGAGGGTGGGGCCTTCACTGAGATTCAGGCACTGAGGATGAGGGGCTCTGACTTCATCCATCCTGGCAGCTACAGCCAAACGCCATAGCCTCAGTGGCTTATAAACAGCAGACATTTATTTCTCACAGTTCTGAAGACTGGGAAGTTCACAGTCAAGGCATGACGGATTCCCTGTCTGGTGAAGGTTTGTCTCCTGATCCATCAAGGACATTTTATATGTGTCCTCGGGTGGAAGGGATGAGGGAGCTCCCTAGAGCCTTCATCTGTTTTATTAATTTTTTCTTTATAATTGACACATATTGATTGCATATATTTACAGAGTGCTTTGTGACGTTCCAATGCATGTATACACAGTCTAATAATGATCAAGTCAGGGTAATTACTGTATCTATCACCTTAAATAATTATTTCTTTGTGGTGACAGCATTCAAAATCTTCTCTTTTAGCTATTTTGAAATATATGATACATTGTTACTTAGTGTAATCACCCTACTGTGTGACAGAACACCAGAACTTCTTCCTAATTGTGACTGTGTACCCACTGACCAGCTTCTCCCAGCCCCCTCCTCCCTGCCCTTCCCTGTCGCTGATAACCCTATTCTACTCCCTATTTCTATGAAATCAACTTTTCTAGATTCCACCTATGAGTGAGATCATGCAGTGTTTGTCTTTCTGTGCCTCGCTCATTTCACTTACCATAATTTTCTCCACGTTCATCCACGTTGCCACAAATGACAGGATATCATTCTGTTTTATGGCTATATAGTATTCTATTTTCTATATACCATATTTTCTTTATCCCTTCATCACTAGATTGGCATTTAAATTGATTCTGTATCTCGGCTGTGTGACAGATACCACAATAAACATGGCCGTGCAGATGCTCTCTCTGACCTACTTAGCCCGTTTTCTTTGGATGTGTTCCCAGTCATGGGATTGCTGGATCATATGGTAGTTCTATTTCTAATTTTTGGGGAAACCTCCATACCATTTTTTACAGTGCATGTTTTGATTTACATTCCCTCCACAAAAGTTAAAAGAGTTCCCTTTTCTCCACAGTCTTGCCAGCATTTGTGATTTTTTTTTTTTTGGCGTCTTTGATAATTGCCATTCTAACTGGGGCAAAGTGATATTTCGTCGTGGTTTTGATTTGCATTTCTCTGATGATTAGTGATGTTGAGCATTTTTTCATATGTTTGTTGTCCATTTGTATGTCTCCTAGACCCCTATGTCTCACCATATACAAAAGTCAATTCTAAATCAATTAAAGACTTACATATAAGACCCAAAGCTCTGAAACTACTAGAAGAAAACACTGGGGAAAAGCACCTTGATGCTCCCCTGTGCAAGGATACGGTTTTAGTTTGTTTGTTTGTTTAGTAAGACCTACAAAGCACAGACAACAATAGCAAAAAAGAAAGCATAGACAAATGGAATGACAATGAACTAAAAATCTTTCCCACAACAAAGAAAACAATAAAGAGAAAAGAAAAGCTACAGAATGGCAGAAAGCATTTGCAAACTGTGCATCTGACAAGGGCCTCATATCCAGAATCTATAAGAAACTCAGACACTAGCAAATAGCAAAATAACAAAATTGTTTTAAATGGACAAAAGGCTTGAGGCCTCTTTTGAAATGGGACTAATCCCATTCATGACAGTGCCACCTTCAGGACCTAATCACCTCCCAAAGTCCCCACCTCCTAATACCGCCATCATAGAGATGAGGATTTTAACATAGGAATTTGGAGCAGACACACACATTCAGATCACAGCAATAAGGTTAAAAAAGATGGCAGAAGGCCGAGATGGGTGGATCACCTGAGGTTGGAGTTCAAGACCAGCCTGGCCAACATGAAGCCGTGTCTCTACTAAAAATACAAAAAATTAGCCTGGCGTGGTGGCGAGCGCCTGTAATCCCAGCTACTCTGGAGGCTGAGGCAGGAGAATCACTTGAATCTGGGAAGAGGAGGTTGCAGTGATCCAAAATTGTGCCATTGCACTCCAGCCTGAGTGACAAGAGCAAAACTCCATCTCAAAAAAAGAAAGAAAGAAAGAAAGAAAGAAAAGATGGCAGAAGACATTGACTGTAAGGCCCCTGCAGGCCACCCTCGTGAAGCTGAGGGAAGGCAATGGAGACCTGGCAGAATCTTGAGTGGCCAGGCAGTGTAGATGTCTACACTGACGGGCAGAAAGACTGAATATGCAAACAAGCAATGGGCAGACTGTACACAGAGACACAGCCCTGAGCATGAAGTGCAGTGACAAGCCCCACACAGCCAGGACTTGAGAAGTAACTAATGGCTTGCCTAATTTTCGTCCCCATTTTCAACTCATATTCCAGCTCCAAGCATGCTCCCTCCCCGATTCCACAGGACGTTGGTTTCTTTGCCGCCTCCAGCTCCCCGGGCCACCAGCCTCTGTTGGGCCTCACCTGGAGCCTTCCCTTCTCCACTCTGGGGCGTCCCACTCCCCTGCCTGGCTTTGAGTCTCTGCCAGGGCAAACCACGGTGGCCAGCTCCCTTGTCACAGCAAGTTCCGGGTAAATTGCCTCTGCTTGTTCTCACCTGGAGGGGTTTTCACTTCTGGCTACACTCACTGGTTAGCATCTGATGTGTAACTGAAGCCTGGGGTTGGGTGGGGTTACGGGGTGATGTGTTACAGGAGAAAAGCAGAGCCTCAAGGCTGGAATTCACAGGAACCTCATCACTGATTGGGCGGTGAATGACTGGGAAGGAGGGAGGAGCTGGAGACCTGGAGGGAGGCCTGCCTGTGGGTGGGCACCTGTGTGGGCACAGCAGCTGGGGGCAGGGGCTGCCCGGCACACACACTCCACACCTCTCTGGCCTCGTCTTGGCACCGTGGCAGGTAGCATGGGTGGGTGGGAGTTCCAGGTCAGCCTCTAGCGCTGCACTGACCGGGGGAATCCCCACCCCCACATCCACACCGTCCTCCCACCTGCTGATGAAGCTGAACTCAGTTTATTTGCAATAATCACATTGCAAACATGTGATCTGTGCCCAGCCCCACTGCTGGACAAATTCTAAGGGCGTGAAAAACCACACAAACAAAAGATATGAAAGGCCAAGTCCTGGTCAAAGAGCCCCCAGCCTCGCTGTCAGCAAATGCTCCAGACCCTACCACGGACCGCACTGAACACGGTCATTCCTGAAGAAAGGAAACAGGCCCAAGAGGTATCTCATTTATGGTGTCTAAGCCCGTCCCGGGCAATCAGGGGTTATGAGTTAACGCCACTGGTACCAGAGTTGAGGGAGGGACTGCGTCGGGGAGACCTTGGTCAACGGATACAAAAGTTCGGTTAGACAGGAAGAGTAAGCTGAGGAGATTTACCTAACAACCTGGTGACTATAGTTAATAACACTGCACTGCAGGCTTGAAAAGTGCCGAGAGCGCAGCCTTTGAGTGTACTCGCAAAGGAATGAGAGTGTAAGATGTCAACCTAAATAACCGAGACAGGCTCTCGAAAGGAAAATCACATTTGCTCAGGAGTCTGGACTGGAATGGGAGTATATGTGCCATAGCAAACTACATGCGTGTTCAGGGAGAAACGGGAAGACGCAGGTTTTTCAGGGAAAAATGAGGAGGGTCTCATATGGCTTTGAGATGATTGTCCCTGCCTGCAAAGATCAGTAATATGAGTGACGCCAGTCCAAGGTGGGACAGGCAGCTGCTGGGCAGATGTCCGTGCAGAAACATTTGTGTGTGCAAGGCTGCAATGGCCTTTGTACAAGGTTGTGGTGTTTGCAGAGTCTCTGTGATAGCTTTGTCTGCAGGCATCCAAGCACGAGAACCTCCCCTCCTGGCCTTCCCTGTCTCCATTTGTCAGGGTTTTTAATGCAAACAACTCCACTTTGATTCCGACAGCTTTCACGGAGGTAATGCATATGTTAATTTGCTCGCCTGAGCTGTTCCACAATGCATACATATCTCAAGACATCATGTTGTGAGCCAGAAGTATGTACAATTTTTATCTGTCGATTAAAAAATGAATAAATAAAACTAATGCCACTTGGCTTTGTAGGGAGCCGCTAGTTCCTCTCTGAGCAAGCTTTGGTCCCCAGGAGACTTATGCTATTTTTCTATTTTTATCTTTTTTTTTTTTTTTTAAGATGGAGTTTTGCTCTTATTACCCAGGCTGGAGTACAATGGCATGATCTTGGCTCACCACAACCTCTGCCTCCTGGGTTCAAGTGATTCTCCTGCCTCAGCCTCCCGAGTAGCTGGGATTACAGGTGCACACCACCACACTCACCTAATTTTTGTATCTTTAGTAGAGATGGGATTTCACCATGTTGGCCAAGCTGGTCTCGAACTCCTGACCTCAGGTGATCTGCCTGCCTCTGCCTCCCAAGGTGCTGGGATTACAGGCGCTAGCCACCTCACCCGGCTGAAACTTAGGTTAAATGTGACCTCAATGCCAAGGTTTTGAGTCACCGAAGGGGAGAACCCATGTGGTGCCTCAATGACATTGTGGAACTCAATGTCACTGAGTTCACTGAGGGCCTCCTATGTGCCAGGCTTTGGGGTTACAGGGATCCATAGTTCACATCCCATCTCCAGTCTCCTCCATCATGAGCAGGTGAGGGGTGTGAAGAAGAAGAAAGGTGAGGTCAGCGCAGTGCCCCACACATGATGGATGCTTCTGTTTAGCTTTTTTATCTGGATCTTCCCGCTCATCCTTCACCACAGCTTGCAAGGTGGGTGTGTTCTGTCATGTGGCATAAAGCAGGACCGAGGCGTACAGAATACTTATGTGAAGGTCACAATGTCAGAAAGTGGACTCAAATTCATGCAGGGCACCCTGCAATGGGTGCACAGCCCGTTCACGCTGCTGCACTCCAGGCCAGTCATCAAGAGATCAAGTGTGGTCATACCTACTTCCAAGACATCTACAGATTAACAGACGCCGGGGCCTACTTGAGGGTGGAAGGGAAGAGGAGAGTGAGGATCTAAAATCTACCTATCGGGTACCACGTTTATTACCCAGATGACAAAACAATCTGTACCCCTAACCCCCGTGATACACAATTTACCTACATAACAAATCTGGACATGCATCCCTGAACCTGAAGTGCAACTTTCAAAACATAAATAAATAAAATAAATTTCCTTCTGCGAGGGAGGCTGAGGGCATAGGAACAGACGGATGAGATGCCTCCACCAGAGTCGCTTCCGTTCCAAGGCTTAGACGTTCTTCTCCGCCTTGAAAACATTTAGTGACTTAACAAAGTTCTAATAAACTAAAAAAATAAATTGACTAAGGCTTAATCAAGCAATTCATTTAAATGGCTCTGGAAATGGAATGCACAAAAAGTATGCAAATCCCATGTTAATCTGCACTTTTCTTAAAGCGTTATTGGGGAGCTTGCTGTCTATGCAAATATGGCTGGAATCGGAGGGAGAAGGGAGAAAGAAATTTCCGGGGGCTGGACATTTTTTTCTTCATAAATTAATTTTTACCTCAAAAGACTTGGAATCCTTCACGGACGTTCATGAACACGTTGCAACGCATCTTTATTTTGGTCTGGCTTGCCTTTTCCCACCTCAGAACCAAGAATTCTCTTTAGACCCGCCAGCAAGTCGGGGGCTGCCAGAGACAGTTTCTCCGGGTCCCCAGCAGGTGACAAGCATCTCCGAGATGGAAAATTACTGGAGACTGCAGGAAGAGCCTCGAAGTCTTAAAACCAACCCCTCCAAGCTTTCAAAATCACAGTCAGCACCACGCATTTCAAATGCAAATCCCACCTCATTCTTTGAGAATAACTGCACATTTAACTCCAAAGCCATTTCGCAATTAGCCCGGTTTCCCACAGGGAATTTCAGCCCTGGGTAAATTCAAACCCACTGCTTGAACAAAGGAGTTCTGCAAACTTTCCTTTCAGTCTCTGTGGTTGGGATAGGGGGTGGCTCTTAAGTGTCATTGTGGGGTTCCCCATTTGGTCTGAACTCTCTGGGAGGCCTGCATGCCACCTCCCTAAGGCCCTCTCAGGCCAGCGCCCCAGCGCTCTGGGACAGCAGGCTGTGCATTTGCGGAGCACGCCACAGGGCACAGGGTGCATTTACTGCATCATCTCATCTGACCACCGCAGCCGATTCTAGGACAGACAGGGAGGGCGACGTCATCTGTGTTTGACAGATGAGGAAACTGAGGCAGGAACGAGCAGGTGATTTGCTTCCGCTGTTGTATCTAATCAGTACCTACCGTGGTTGCTAAGCACAGGGCCTTCTGCTGGCCTCTGATCACAGTGGGTTCAGCCATTCTAGGCTGGTATTATAGAAAAAGAAGTTTTTGTGCTTCCAGAAGTTTGTGGCATCTATAACAGAGTCTGCAGCTTCTTCCTGTAAAGGGCCACTTAGTAAATGTTTTCTGTTTTTGTCACCAGGCCAGTTCCTGTCACAACACCTTACGAACCCCAAATATCTGAGACAGGTCTCAGTCAATTTAGGAAGTTTATTTTGCCAAAGTTAGGGACACACACCTGTGAGGCACACTCTGAATGAAAAGATCACCTAAACAGGCTTTGAGCAAGCAGCAAGGCTGTTTATTCACCTGGGTGCAGGCAGGCTGAGTCCGAAAAGAGAGTCAGCGGAAGGCGGTGGGATAGGAGCTGGTTTTATAGGTTTGGGGCCGGCAGTGGGAAGTTACAGAAGTTACAGTTCAGGGCGGTTTTTGCAAGCTGCGGGGGTGTCACTGGGGGAGGGGCGTGTAACAAGTGCCAAGGTCCAGTGTCACAAGGTTGGCTTATCAGTTGAGGCAGAACAATGGTGGAATGTCACAAGGTCAGTTAATCAGGCACTGCAGGAGCCAGCTATTCTTCTCCTTTTGCAGTTTTCTTGTTATCTCAGACTTTCTGGCTCCAGGAGGCTATCGGGAGGTGTACTTGTGGGTCACAGTGGTCACCATGGCTTGACTATGGTGTAGTTCATGGTTCAGTCAGTTCAAAGAACCTTGCAACACCTAGGACAGAGCCTCAGGGGGTCCTGACAATGTGTGCCCGAGGTGGTTGGGGCACAGTTTGGTTTTATAGATTTTGGGGAGACATGAGGCATCAATCAATATATGTAAGAAGAACATTGGCTAGGTCCAGAAAGGCAGGACAACTGTAAGTGAGGGAGGGGCTTCCAGGTCACAGGTATGTAGGAGACAAATGGCTGCATGCTTTTGAGTTTCTGATCAGCCTTTCCAAAGGAGGCCATCAAATCGGAGCGGTGACTGAATAGAATGGGAGGCAGGTTTGCCCTAAGCAGCTCCCAGCTAAACTTCTCCCTTTAGCTTACTGATTCTGGAGCCCAAGCTTTACTTTCCTTCCACAACCTCACTGCCACGGTGGCCTCAAGGCGGCGAAGATAACATATAAACCCGTGAACAAGGCGGTGTTCCAACAAAACTTTATTTACAAAAATAGGCAGGAGGGCTGGGTGATGGACGGGTTTGACCCATGAGTGGTCATCTGCCAACCTGTGATCTATGGTTGACAGGATGCTGAGATGTGAGCAGCCAGTCGATCGCAGCAGATTGGAACAAGCAACACGCTAGTGTAAGAGTTAAAGGAGGAAAGAAACATGAGACATGGCGTGGCAGTCAAAGACAGGTTTTCTTTCTTTTCTTTATTTTATATATATTTTTTGAGGTGGAGTCTTGCTCTGTCCCCAGGCTGGAGTGCAATGGTGCGATCACAGCTCACTGCAACCTTCCCCTCCCTGGTTCAAGCAATTCTCCTGCCTCAGCCTCCTGGGTAGCTTGGATTACATGTGCCCCCACGCCCGGCTAATTTTGTATTTTTAGTAGAGATGGGGTTTCACCATGTTGGCCAGGATGGTCTCCATCTCCTGACCTTGTGATCCACCCCCCTCAGCCTCCCAAAGTGCTGGGATTACAGGCATAAGCCACCGTACCAGGTGTTTTTATGTTTTCTTTACATAAAACCTGACAGGCGCTCCTGGCCAATTGCGGTCAGGAGTGCTTTCTCTTATAGACTGAGAGTGTATATTGGTTTTAGGGTGAGGGAGCTTATCACAAGCTTTGAATGTTTATGTGTGTGGAGTTTGTGGCGAGGTTGGAATCTCTCTGGGTCAAGGGGAGGTTCTCTTAGGGCTGACATCTTCCTGGCCCAGAGTGGGGTTTATTTCGGGGCTAGCATGTCTCTGGTCAGGGAGCAGTTTGGAATATTTCTGGCTGAAGATGATATTTGTGGCTTGTGGTCATGGTGAGCTTATCCATTAGGCTGATACCCTTTGGATTTAGGGGGTTTTTATTAAGGTGAACTTGAGAATGAGGGGCTTGTCCAAAATAGCGACGCTCCGGCTCTGTCAGCTAGCACTGTGCATTCCAATCAGATGAGTGTGGAACATTTTCCCAAAGGTGTAACCGTGATTGATTAATATCCCATTGTTGTCTTTATGGAATAACTAAAGTGACCAGTTGACCTCCATTCAAGACCTGATTCCTACAGGCCAACAGGGTGGTCTCAGGGCGGGCCTGTAGTCCCACCAGGGTTACTCATGCACGCTCTTCACTCTCTGCAGGCCTGGTTTAGATCATCAATTACATATCCATGTCATTACTGTGCAATAGGAGGGCTAGTCCTTCAGGCTATAGGCTGCTTCCCAGCTTCAGGCTCTGAAGAGGCAAAGATCAATAAGATAAAGGTATGTACACATACACAATTGCCCCTGTCTCCAACAGCTGCTGGCCTGGTAGAGGAGGTCGAAGAGACCATGGCACTGTGGCAGGAGAAGTCTCAGTGCCACAACAGCAAGCAGAGCAGCCTTCCTGGAGGAGGGGGAATCTGGATAGAATCTTAAAGGATGAAGAGGAGTTGGCCAAGCTAAGGAAGAAATCAGAGCATGCCCTTGGCAGGCGTAGACGCACCAATGTCAAAGTCATAGAGTGAAAAGCAGTTTGTTTATGGAATGTGCTGCTGGAAAGCAGGGATCTTACATAAAAATAAAAAAAAAAGAATTCTAATATAACCACTTCTTTCATACTATCCTGGGTTCCTCTTTATTAATAATAGACCTCATCATTTACATTTAGTTTGTTAGGGGTTTAATATCTAATTGTGAACTGCTAATTAATTATTAGTCTTGTAGTAAATGAGACTTTCTCCCTACAACTGAGCAGGCAAAAGACATGTGGCATTGCTTTCCTAACCCAGTGCCTGCTAACCATCCCACAAAAAAAAAGGAAGAGAGAAACCTGTGCATGTGATCACCTGTTCGTTGTCACCTGTTTGTGTTATTCGAAGAGGCTTTGTGGGTGAAGTCATCCTCTGCACCACACGTGAATCCAAGGTTTGCCCCACAGCTGCGCCTCCTCACTGCTCATCCCGCCTCCCTCCACCAAAACCAGGATGGCTGGAAAGAAGGAGAAGGAAAGCAGATGGCTGAGATAGCATCTGAGCAGCACAAATGTATGTGTGTGCAAATTATTTGGTGCATGATAAATGCTATATCCTATAAAATACACATTCCACTGGCAGCGTATGACGTACAACACATAACCTATAAGAGATCAGTCCAGGCCGGGTGCGGGGGCTCACGCCTCTAATCCCAGCACTTTGGGAGGCTGAGGTGGGTGGATCACAAGGTCGGGGGTTCAAGACCAACCTGGCCAACATGGTAAAACCCTGTCTCTACTAAAAATACAAAAATTAGCTGGGTGTGATGGTGCATGCCTGTAATCTCAGCTACTCAGGAGGCTGAGGCAGGAGAATTGCTTGAATCCGGGAGGCAGAGGTTGTAGTCAGCCAACATCATGCCACTATACTCCAGCCTGGGTGACAGAGAAAGACTCCATCTCAAAAAAAAAAAAAAGAGAGAGATCCTTCCAGCATGCCCGTGTAAGTCCTGGTTTTCATTACTGCTGCTCTAACATTCATGGCTTGTACTAGCACCCACTTCTGCCTTATCATTCCATGGATCAGAAGTCCAGACACAGTGGGGCTCCATGGGGCCATAGACTAAAATCAAGGTGTCTGCTGGGCTGGGCTCCAACTTTCTGGAGGCTCTGGGCAAGACACAGTGTCCAAACTCCCTCGGGTTGCCAGTCAGATGTAGTTCCCTGCAGCTTCCACTTCCCCAAGGTCTCATTTCCTTGCTGGCTGTCATTGGGGAATCCCTTCCCAGGACAAGCACCTTCTCGTGCCTCCACATAACCCCTCCAGCAGCAGGAGGTCAAATCCCTCTCACCTTGCAGCTTTCTCTGGTTGCTGTTCTGCCACATCTCTGCAAACTGCTCTTCTGCTTTCAAGGGCTCATGTGGTTGCACTGAGCCACCCAGGTCATCCAGGGCAACTCCCTGTTCTAAGATGAGCTGATGCATAACCATAATGATGTCTGTCAAACCCCTTCACAGCAGCCCCTGGGTCGGCATTTGACTAGCAGAGGCAGACGACCTCATGGGACAGCTTTGGAACCCCAACGATTGCTCTGGACACACACGTCCGCATCATGCAGCAACACCATCAGGCAGCATCAGCTGTGAGGTGGCTGGGCCTCATGCTAGTCCCAGGAGAAAAGCAAATGAAGTATGCCCTGGTTGAAGAAAAGCACATGACAGAGACATGGGTCCTTAATTTCCACAGGAGAAAATTTTTATTGTTCACATACTTATTGATATTTTATTATTCAGCTTGAACATTCATTTTCTGAATGTGTGCTTTCTTACACCCATGACTGCCATCTGTTGAAACACTGGGTCCAGAATGCTCTGCATGATTCTAAAGGACATTGGGAGATTCCCTGTGATCACAGCTCCGAAAGAGGGGAAAACGTGAGGTCCAGGAGCCGGCAGCGGGGTCCATACTCAAATTCACAGCTGTCCAGTGTCGGGAGTGACCCAAGCTGTGTGGCCAAAAAGTGGTAACAACCTTATCCCGAGGGGAAGGGGAAAATGCAGAAAAGTTGAAGCAGGGGAAAGATGCAGTCATATTTGTGTTTAGACACATTATTCTGGAGAACTTGTGGTTCTGGCAATATAGCAGGCCAGAGACCTCAAAAGTTTTCCCCAGATATGCTGGATCAAAGATAACGGAAGTCTATTTTAGGTTCATATATGAGCACCCAAGGAAGAAAGGAAACTCTCTGGTCTGAAGCATAAAGACAGAATTGAAAGAAAATATGATGAGCCATGAGCTAAGCCTGCTGCTCCGGGGCGAAGTGGGCAGGTGAGGTGGGAAGCTGAAGTATGCCAGTGAAATGAGTAGGCGAGGTGGACAGGTGAGATGTACAGGGGAGATGGGAGGTGATTTGGGCAGGTGAAATGTACAGGTGAGGTGGGGAGGTGAAATGAGCAGGGGAGGTGGACAGGTGAGATGTACAGGGGAGATGGGAGGTGAAGTATGCCAGTGAAATGTACAGGTGAAGCACTCAGGTGAGATGGCAAGCAGGTAAAGTGGACAGGTGAGATGTCCAGGTGAGGTGAGCAGGTAAAGTGGACAGGTAAGATGGACAGGTGAGGTGAGGAGGTGAGACGTGCAGGTGAAGTGGACAAATGAAGAGGGCAGATGGGTTTGTAAACAAGAGCTTGAGCTTTAACGCCGAAGTGCCAACAGCCAATGAATCCTTGCAACTGGGGAGTCAGAGGCAAGACCCCTGAATAAAAGTGCAGCTTCATTTGTGGCAAACTGAAAGGCTGTGGGCCCTGCCTGCATGGGGAGAGATGAGGAGGTGCAGGCACCTCTGCCTGGTCTGCCGCAACAACACAGCCTGGAGCCGTGCCTCATGCAGGTGTGCAGTTCGGGTCCATGTTATCAAGGTGTCCAGGGACGCCTCTTAAACCTTTGACCGCAGCAAATCCAAGCCCTCTCTGGGGGAGCCCTCCCCATATGCCCATGGAACCCTCACAAAGGAATCCAAACCCATGATGAAGATGAGTCTCCATTTAACCCTCTCAAGATATGTGAGGGCCTATTGTCACATGAGTGGGTCAGAGCACATAGAGGGTCAGAGCACACATGAGCTTGGGGCCCTGGAAGAAAACACAAGTGTGGTTAAAATGACGGAAGTCATAGGAAGTGACAGAACAGGACCTGTGTCCAGCCTGGGCCTCTCCCCTAATGCCAGGCTCCTGAACACAACTGCCCGCTCCCACCTCCACCTGGAGGGCTGATGCATGCTTCCCATGCCTGGACCCTCCCTCCCAGTGCCCGTCTCAGGAGAGGACAATGCCACCTTTCCAGGGACCCAAGGCCAGGTCCCTGGAGCCATCCTTAAGCTGGCTCTTCCTGTCATACTTCACAATGAGCCAATACATGATTTAAAACAATATAAAATAAATTTCCTACAAGTATAAGAAATCCCGTCTTCTAAACCGGCTAAAGCAATGTTATTATTGCTGTTGTCATTATTTTCAAGTTATGAGTTGCCACGCATTTTAGAGTTGTAATCACTTTTGATATAAGAAAATATCACAGAATTTAGCATATTTCATGTAAGAGAAGTGGAATGGAATGGAATGGAGACCGCCAAAGCAAGTGTCATGCAGGTGGGGTGAGCAACATCTGGGACAGCGTCTGTTTCAGGTGTCCATCTGCTTACACATACACGTGGCCATTAGTCATGGAGTCAAAAGGTTGTTTTGTTTTTTTACTGTGGTTCATGAAAGCCACAGTGATAAAATATATTTATCAGGACACATGTGGCAAACATGACATTTTATGGAAACATCCCAGCAACAGTCCCTTCAAAATCAGGAGCAAGGAAAGGAGGTGCATTTGTATTCAGCTTTATGCCGGAGGTCCTGACCAGCACAGTAAGACAAGAAAAACAAAAATAAATGTTACAAGGACTTAAAAGGAAGACACAAAAACCATCATTATTTGCAGCTGTTATGACTGACAACATACAAGACCCAGGAGAACAGAGATCAACTCAGCATAAGTAATAGAGCTCTGCACAGCTTCTGGTTATGAGGTGCAAACCTTCAAAACTAGCAACGTGCCTGTAGTTCAGCAACTACCAATAACAAAAAATATGACTTTAAAAATATCATTTACAATTGGAAAACAAGAACAACTTACTGAGAATAAACCCCCGAAAGAACTACAAGGTGTTCACAGAGATGACTGACTTTTGTTGGTAAAGGAAGTAAATGCAAATCTATATAGAGAAAAAAGTTATAATGTCATAGAAATTGGCAGTCCTCCCCAAATTAATCTATAAAGTCAATGCAATTTCAATAAAAACCTCAATAAAATTTTTCATAAAATTTAACAAACCTATTCTGAAACTTGCCTGAAAGAACAAAAACTTGGGAATAGTCAAGAGTATTTTAAAGGGGAAGGAAAAGGAAAGGTCAGGATGTTCCTTACTACATGCTGAGATAGAAGCTCCGGTGATTGAAATATGGGAGAAAAATAGACCTCTAGCACCAAAGATAGCACGAGGCACAAATCCATCTGCATCTGAAAAGCTGGTCTAGGACAGAGGCACCTTTTTGAAACTGCCCCTGCAAAATTATAACTCAGGGAATTATGACAGTGAAAGAAACCAGACCTAACTGACTCCATCTTGCTTCTAACTTTAAGCTGTGCTTGTTCATTCCTGAGTGCATGCCGAGCTAACTTTGGGAAGGAATTCAGTTGATGGTTTGACTCTGAAAACAAATTGATAATAACCCTTTCCCCGAAAATACTCCCTTCCTGCTTGGGGACCAGTCTGCCTTTGCAGAACTAGCACATTAGCTACAAGATTAGAAATTATAGTTTAGGGGTCATGTAGCCTCTGGCCCCAAGAGTCTGAACCTCCCCAAATTGCTCCTGGGGATAAAATCACTATTGTAAAACCTAAGAGCAGTGCCTGATCTTTCACACAGCAGGCCCTGCATGAATCATTCTTTCTCCATTGCTCTTCTCCAGTCTTAAGTTGGCTCTGTCTAGGCAGCAGGCAAGTTGAACCCATTGGGCTGTTACAGTGTCAGACCAGAGGGGTAGGAACGAGCCCCTCTTAATGAAATTAGATGGACACGTTACCACCTCACCCCTTCCTGTTAGGATCTCTGAGGGACACACTACACAGCACACCTTTCTCTCCCAGCTTCTGAACACAGGGAAGCATAAACTCTAGAACCAAGGTGTTAAGAAGAGTCTACAACTTCACTTTCATTATTGATGGGGCTGAGATGGAGGACGGGTATCGGCGTAGTGACAAGTTCTGCTAACTGCACCTCAGAAACAGCCAGACCTCCCATCCAGTCCCAGGGAACTTGGACAGGGCAGGGCCTCCTTTCTATAAAATAGGTTCATCCAGGAGGGACGCAGAGTGTGCAGAGAACTAGCTCATGGGAGACAAAAGCTGCTAAGCCAAGGCTCTTTCCCAGGTTTGCCAATCCAGTGAGTGCTTCAACTTCCCTGCAGTGAAGGAAAGAGGCTGGAGAGAGGCTGCCAGGATCGGCCACGTGGAGCTCCCTCCAATGGGCAGAAATGCCAGGCTCAGAGAAGAAGCACTCCTCTGTGTCATGTATGCAAAATACACTTCAGATGGATTAAACACCTGAATATGAAAAGCCGATAGCACAATATCTTTCCAAAGAACACAGGGGAGGCGATTCACAGGACATCAGATAGGAAAGGACTTTTAAACAAGATGCAAAAAACAAACCATGAAAGACAAGGTTGATATGTTTGACTACTTTTGAATAGAAGATTATCTTATAAAAATAATCATATAAGAGACACCATCATGGAAGTGAGAATGGAACCCAAGTGTCTTCATGGGTTCAGGATGCCATAATAAAAGACCACAGACTGGGTGGCTCGAACAGAAACTTATTTTTACACAGTTCTGGAGGTTGGAAGTCTGAGATTAAATTGCCAGCATAGTTAGTTTTTGGTCAGGGCTTGTGGCTTGTGGGTGGCTGCCCTCTCACTGTGACCTCACATGGCCTCCCATCGGTGCAAGAATACAGGGATAGAGAGAGAAGGAGAGGTAAACTCTTGGATATCTCTTCTTACAAGAATCAGGGCACCACCCTCATGACTTGGGTTGCATAATGGTGTCGTTCCCCACTGGGGACCCCCACTGACAAAGAAGAAGGTAGTGGTACCCACGGGGGCTGGGAGAAGTTGATGTCCATTTTGGAAGTGGTGGGGTGTTGCGTTGTAAGATCTTGAGTCACACTGTGGACATATCCAGTGAACCATTGAGGGCACTGCAGTTCCTGAGCCGAGCAGACTGGTCCAGAGAGAAGTCTGGATTTGAGGGTGACTGGCCCCCAGGGGTCTGACATTGCCCAGGGAGGGGCATAGGTGAGCTCAGCACTCAGACATCAGGCATGGAGGGCTACCAGGACAATGGTGAATTCCTCAATCCAAACCCTATTTGACAAATGGCTCCCTTATGAGTCTCTGATGTGATTAACTCCCTGGGCTTCAGCTTCTGTCCAGTGTGTCTCCCCACCTCAGTTCCCCAGCTGTGTCCACCCGGGAGTCAGTTCTCCATCCACTAGTGGTCCCACCTACCCTTCCCATTTGCTCTTCTGTCCCATGATGCCCCGCTGAGCCTGCTGTGGGAATGGAGGAAGAAGATTTTGTGTAACAAGGTCAACATTTATACCCAGGATCAGTCTCTTGAGGAGCTTCTCCATGGTGAGCAGTTACCTGATCTCTCCAAGCTATAAAACAGGGATTACATGATGGGAATATTCTAATAGTCCTCCCAGGCCTAATGAGTTTAAGCAAAGCTTGTTGAAAGCTGTTTACACCCTCACCTGTGAAAATGCTTTGTAGAATGCAAATGTGTAGGCTGTGGTTATTATAATAATCTTACTCCTATGCTCTGGGATTTCTGCCTCTTTCACTCCATCTTTTAACACCACCCTTTCCCCCCTTTCCTCATCTTGTAGATCTTACAGAAACCATACATCTATAATTCTACCATAACTTTTATAACATTCGTCATATTTTGGGTATCCCATAAATTGTGTGACTGTCAGAAAAGACTGAGGAACTCTAGAAGAACCCTGGAGGTTGTTGAGCAAGTGGGTGGCCAGAGCTGGTCAGGGATAGGATGGCATCAGCAGAGTCGACGAGCACAGCTGTGCTCTATCCAGTGTCTGAGTGAATGCCTCCCAAAGACAGCAGAGTCCTGCAGTGATCCACACTGGACTAGCTCCTTCAAGGTACCAAGACCTCATGGAAACATGGCAGCCAAGGTGTCCTCTGGGCTGGGAGGGCTGAAGCATTCACCAGGAGGCCTTGAAAATGAAACCACAGTGTTCCCCACAGCCATCTTCTTCCACTAGAGTCTGTGTCACACAGACCTTCGACCTTTGGCACAGGTATTGGTGGAGTGGCCATGGGTGCTAGGAATCCAGCCAAGAGGAAGCCAAGTGGGAGATATCTTTAGTCTGAGTCAATGGGACGGATCCAGCAATCACAGCCACTTCTCCACGTGGCTAATTATTGCTAGTGCATGAGCTTCCCAGGGGGGCCAGAAGGAAGTACACAGACTGGGCAGCTTAAACAATGGACACTTACTGTCTCACAGTTCTGGAGGCTGGAGGTCCAAGCTCGAGGTGTTGGCAGGATTGGTGATATGGTTTGGATCTGTGTCCCTATGTTAGTCCATTTTTACACTACTATAAAGAACTACCTCAGACTGGGTAATTTAGAAAGAAAAGAGGTTCAATTGACTCACAGTTCTGCATGGCTGGGGAGGCCTCAGGAAACTTACAATCATGGTGGAAGGTGAAGGGGAAGCAAGGCACATCTTACCTGGTAGCAGGAGAGAGAGGGCGAAGCGGGAAGGGCCACACTTTTAAATAATCAGATCTGGGGAGAACTCACTCACTATCACATGTGCAAAATCATCCAGTCACCTTCCACCAGGTCCCTCCCCTGACATGTGGGGATTATAGTTCGACATGAGAGTTGGGTGGGGACACAGAGTGAAACCATGTCAGTACCCAGCCAAATCTCATGTTGAATTGTGATACCTGGTGTTGGAGGTGGGGCCAGGTGGGAGGTTTTGGATCACGGGGGTGGTTCCTAATGGTTCAGCACCATCCCCCTAGTGCTGTTCTCATGATAGAGTTCTCACAAGATCTGGTTGTTCAAAACCATGTGGCACCTCACTCCTCTCTCTTCTTCCTGCCCTGGCCATGTAAAATGTACCTGCTTCTCCCTTACCCTCTGCCATGATTGTAAGTTTCCTGAGGCATCCCCAGCCATGCTTTCTTGTACAGCCTACAGAACTGTGAGTCAATGAAACCTCTTTTCTTTATAAACCACCCAGTCCCAGGTAATTCTTTAGAGCAATGCAAGAATGGACTATACAGTTGGCTTCCTTTGAGGTCTCCTGGCTTCTAGATGCCATCTTCTCCTGTGTTCTCACATGGTCATTCCTCTGTGTGTGTCTGTGTTCGGACTTCTTCTTCTTTTTTTTTTCTTTTATTTTGAGATGGAGTTTTGCTCTTGTTGCCCAGCCTGGAGTGCAATAGCATGATCTTGGCTCACCACAACCTCCACCTCCCACGTTCAAGCAATTCTTCTGTCTCAGCCTCCCAAGTAGTTGGGATTTCAGGCATGCACCACCATGCCTAGCTAATGTTTTTGTATTTTTACTAGAGACAGGGTTTATCCATGTTGGTCAGGCTGGTCTCGAACTGCTGACCTCAGGTGATCCACCCCCCACTTGGCTTCCCAAAGTGCTGGGATTACAGGTGTGAGCCACCGCACCCAGCCTTCTGACCTCTTCTTACTAGGAAACCAGTTCTGCAGGATGAGAGCCCTCCCTAATTATTCACTTCTTTAAAAATCCCATCTACAAATGCAGTCACATTCCCAGATACTGAGCATTAGGACTTCAACATGAGAATTTGGGGGTGACATAACTCAGCCCATAAAAGCTAGGGTACCCATGGAAGAATGGCCCCCCCAAATTTTCCAATCATCTACTGGATCAACTCATCCCCTGTTGTGACATGGGGCACCAGGCTAGAGCTGTGTCGGGTGGTTAAATAAAACAATGCTATTGTTTTTATTTGTTTGTAGCACTTATCAGCTTTTTAAAATTTGTAATTTTTCAAGTTTATTTTCTCACTCTAAACAAATATGAATGTCCCAGCATTCGTATTTTTTCTTAAAGAGAGCATTCAAAATTGAACAAGTTTCAGCTTCAGCAAACCTGCCTCTGCACTCACTGCTATCACTGCCTGCCAGGGAGAGATGCTTTCAGGGTGGAAAAATGATACACATAATGTTCACATGGAAGCAATTAACCCAGAACCTGGCATGCAGTCACTGTCTCACAAGTACTATCTTCTTAGATTGGTTATGCCAAGGGCCACTGCAAAGATGGGACTTGGGTGCAGGTAGTTTACCTGCCAGGTGACCCAGGAACCACAGTGGGAAATAGAAAAATGAAGACACAGGACGGAGAAAAAACAAAGTGTGCTAAGCGGTGGGTTCCTGCTGTGGGTCTCACTCCTGACAAAGGCCCTCTGAAAACCACATCCGTGGGGAGGGAGCCTGCCGGGGACTGCCTTGCAGAAGTGGAAGGTGTGCACCACTGCCTCCAGTGTCCATGGGTTGATGGAATTATAGTGACCCCTCACACCTAGCTCTCTGGAAACTGTCCACAGCTGCAGGAGACTCAGGTGAACAGAAGCCGTAGGGCGGGGAAACCACAGCCCCTTCTCAGACCTGCTCATTCATTTATAGGTCAGTCATGTCATTAGCCCAGGAGACTGATGGAGAAAGGTTTTGACAACTGACTTTATTTTCCTTCTTTTTAAATTAGTATTAACAATATTTTTGATTGACACATCATAACTGTGTATATTATGAGGCTTAATGCTACATTCTGAGGTATGTATACAATGTGGCATGGTTTAGTCAAGCACAGTTTCTTCAAATACCTCTCAGTTATCCTGGGGTATTGTGGAAGCCACTAAAAATCCAGGAATTCTACTTAGGGATCTGTGTGTGTGTGTGTGTGTGTGTGTGTGTGTGCGTGCGTGTGCGCGCGTGCGCCAGGGGCTGGCAAATTTATCCTACAGAGGACAAGCTGATCAATAGTTTAGGCTTTGTGTGCTAAGTGGTCTTGGGAAATGACACCGCTTTGCCACTCCAGTGAGAAAGCAGCCACAGGCAATATGTACATGAATGGGTGTGGTTGTGTCCCAATAAAACTTTATTTACAAAAACAGGGGCAGGATGGTGGCTACCATATTAAAATATAGATACTAACAGGTGTTGGTGAGGATGTGGAGGAATGAGAACTCTAGATACTATTGGTGAGAATTGGAAAATGGTGCAGAGGCTATGGAAAACAGTACGGCAGTTTCTCAAAAAATTACAGGTAGAATTATCCTATGATCCAGCAGTCCCACTTTGGAGTGTATACCAAAAGAGTGGGGAGCAGAGTCTTGAAGAGCTGCCTGCATATCCCCGTACACAGCAGCGTTACCCACAGGAGCCAAGCGGAGGATGCAGCCCAAGTGTCCTCTGCAAAAGATGAATGAATAAGCAAAACGTGGTCCATCCACACACAGAAAACCACTCAGCCTTAATAAGGAAGCCCCAGCACCTGCTACAACACAGATGTTGGAAACAAATGCTCGGTGCCACAAAAAAAAATCAGCACTGAGACAAAGGATCTTTCAGCAACACATATTTCACTTCCTGGATTGCAGGAAGGGCACCCTCGCTAGCCATCTTGCCAGACAGTACAACGAACAAAGGAAAACAGACATATTTATCCCTTACGCATTTGGGGTCATCCTTACTGCTGTGTCTGACCTCTGCTGGTTGGAGCCAGACCTCACAATCTAAACTAAAACTTGATTGGCTAACAACCTAAAGTTTCTCTAAACAGGTAAAAGTGATGGAGAGTTGGGACATACCTGTGAGCACGTCCAGCACAGATGTCTTGGTTAAAGTACAAGGACATAAAATGCACTACGTGCCTGTGAGCACGGCATGTCTAACAGCTACATAAGATAAGGCTTAACAAAAAATTATCAGCACACTGATGCTGTAAAGGAAACATTAAAGAGGAACTTCTTTACTTCCCACAATGAATAAACCAAAAGGACAAACACTGTAGGATGTCACTTAGCGGAGCTCTCTAGAGTCGTAAAATTCATAGAGACAGACAGTAGAATGCTGTGTGGGAGGGGCTGGGGGAAGGGCTTTAGGGACTGAGTGTTTAAGGGAACAGGTGTTTGATTCTGTAGGATGCAAAGGGTTGAAGATGGATGGTGTTGATGGTCACACAACATAGTTTGTGTTTAATTCCCCTGAATTATACATATAATGTGGTTCAGGGGCTGGGTTTGGTGGCTCACACCTGTAATTCCAGCACTTTGGGAGGCCGAGGCAGACGGATCACTTGAGGTCAGGAGTTCGAGACCAGCCTGGCCAATATGGTGAAACTGTGTCTACTAAAAATACAAAAATTAACCAGACGTGGCAACGCGACCTATAATCCCAGCTACTCTAGAGGCTGAGGTGGGAGAATCACTTGAACCCAGCTAGCAGAGGTTGAAGTGAGCTGAGATCACACAATTTCACTCCAGCCTGGACATCACAGTGAGAGTCCGTTACAAAAAAAAAAAAAAAAAAAAAAAGAGCCAGACGCGGTGGCTCACACCTGTAATCCCAGCACTTTGGGAGGCCAAGGAGGGCAGATCACTGGAGGTTAGGAGTTCAAGACCTGCCTGGCCAATATGGTGAAATCCCATCTCTACTAAAAAATACAAAAGTTAGCTGGACGTGGTGGTGGGCACTTGTAATCCCAGTCACTAGGGAGGCTGAGGCAGGAGAATCACTTGGACCTGGGAGGCGGAGGTCGCACTAAACCAAGATTGTGTCACTGTACTCCAGCCTAGGTGACAAAGTGAGACCCTGTCTCTAAAAAAAAAAAAAGTGTCTCAGATGGTGAGTTTTATGTGTATTTTTCCACAATTCAAAAAAACGCAGGGGAGAGCTGGCTGTGTCCCACGGGCTATGGTTGCCAGCCTCTGGTTTGTCTATGTGTCCATGTTCCCTCTCCAGCTAGCAAGGGCCAGGCATTTAACTACTCCACACCTTTGATTCTCCTCTGTTTAGGTCTGTCAAACTTCAAGAGCTGCTATCTAGGAACTGGGAAACAACCCACTTGATTCCATTGATTTCAGATCCCACTCAGGATATAAATTAAGAAAAAGTTAGACTCACTTTAGGTGCCTCTTCCTAAAACAGAACAAATTCATTTCAAAGGGGAGCAGCAACAAGGAAACATGACAGAGGTTCTTTGTGCACAGAGAATGTGGCTCTGTGGAATGCGCTGCTCACTCAGGCCCTTCTCAGCTCTTTCTTACTCTCTTAGGTCTGTTTTGTTCTGTGTACAGAGGGGATCGGGACATGGGGAAGTCAACTGTCTGCTCCGATATTACAGAGTTGTTTTCAGGAGAAGGGATTTAGTCCTCCCTGTCCTCCTTTCAACATCCCACACTGCCACCAGATATAAGTCACGAGAAACATCTGTGGCCTGAGGGTGGACGTCAACCCTTGCTGCCTCTTTAAGAGCTGGGGACAAAATCCAGGGAAAGCATTTCCCTTCCTCCTGCATCGTCTAATCCCAAAGCCTGGGGACGCAGCAAGTCCAGCAGTGCTTGGTAAGGTTGAAAAATGACCTCCCTCTAAGCTGGAAGGAAAGAAAATGCCAGGGGATTAATGGGTTTGAAGGATTACAAATTTCAGATAGGTCACACTTCATCCACTTTGAGTTATCGGGGTTTGCTTCTCTCATGATTTCTTACCATGGCAAAAGCCAGAAAAGACTTTCTGGATCTGTTCTTGGGATGGGGACTTTCCTATAAATTTGGGAGATGCTGATGGTCTCGTCCAATTGCACCAGGACTCAGAGGCACTGCATTCCTGGTGACCTGCTTCCAGGTGGCCATCCCAGCGCCATGAAGACACATCCACGGCCATTTTCCATTAGGAAGACATGAGGGGCACCTAGGAGATGTGGCAGGAGATGGCACATCCCCATGTTCCCAAGGCACTCGGCAGAGCCTGTGGACACCTCACCCTTAGGGATCCACACAGTGGGACACAGCAAATTGAGAACCCACCAGAAAGTTCCATCCTGTACCCAGCAGGGCTGCCTCTCCCCCACAGAACTGCAGATGCGCCACACTGGAAACTGCTCTTCTTTTTCTCTTTTCATCCAAATTGAGGCTCTGAGCAAAAGTCTGAAGGCCCTGGAGATAACTCAGTTTCTTTTCCCTGAGTGACAGCTCAATAGGGTCTCACAGTAAATAAGGGGGTGTCTAAGAAAAAGATGCTCTTATTTCATGAATGCAAATTTGTGTCCCAAAGAAGAACCACGATGGCAACCTCAGAGCCCCACGAATATTACAGCAGATTCAACTCTGTGACCACACCAGCCATGGATGGTGATCCCCAGGGAGGAAGGGCCAAGCACTGTGGCAAGGGCCATGCACCTTAGCTCCAAGAAGCCATGACCCTGAGAGGCTCATCTCAGCTGATGCACACTGCTCACCTCTTCTCCTACAGGCCGAGACGTCACACAACAGGAGTGTTGGTCATGAAGGACTCGCGCTTTGTGCTCAGGGAGGAAAGTGTGCTCAATAGCCCTGCTCTACGCCTACCTCCTTTTCCAGGAAAATGGCAGAGGTGGATTTCTTAAGAAATAATCAAGCAAGAGGCTTGAAGGTACCTGTCATGGAGGTGTACAGTGAGGGTTCCTCCCCGCCTCTGCGAGGCCTTCCACTCACTGTAAATGCCTGGGCCATGCTATGGATATGCTTTCTGGCAGAGTCTTATGATAGATTGCTGGATATACCCCAAGTGTGTTCTGCAGCTACTCACCAAACAAAGGGTTCTGGGGTCAAAAAAAAGAAAAAACAGCACTGTACGTCAGCTACTGCCACAAGACTGCTGTCTAGAATGGCATCCCAGAACTCACGCTCCGTGATATCCACTGCCCACGTGACCATAGGCCAGCTGGAGTCTGTTCTGTCCAGATGGGCCTTAGCCGAGCTGGGCGCCAAGATGGTGGGATTCCCATCTGATCTGCTTGCCTTCCATCCTGCTTTGATCAGTGGCTACTCAGGTAGCTTTCCTTATGGTGAAAGAGGGCAAAGCCAATCACACAACATGTTTCAGACCCTGCTTGGTCATGTCATGGAATATTCCATCAGCTGAAGTAAGTTACGTAGCCACTTCCAACTCAAGCAGAAGGAAGTACACATCAGACACCACACCAAGACAGGTCACAACTATAGGGGAGGGCAGAGTTGAAACCCAAAATCAATCAGTGACAGCATTGCTGCCACTGCCTGCAGATCCACCATGCTCCGTGGCATGGCCAAGCTCCGAGACTCTCTGGGGTGACAGCATCAATTTCACAGAGCCCAGTATTCCCTACATTTTAAAACATATATCCTGCATTTAGAGAACATCATTTATAATCTACGTAAGTAGTTTTCTGCAAAATGCACATTGAAAGACACAGATATAGTGTCAACAATGTGGAGCTTGTAATCATCAGAGTTTCATGGTCACCTGGATTGAAGAGGCCACTTAACCTCCCCCAATTCCAGACCCTCGTGTCTAAAACGGTGGTGAGATCTAGCCTACCAACTTGCCGGGGTTGGAAGGAGAATGGGCTGGGAGGGCTGGTGAGAGCACCCTGGCCATCCTGTAGGGATCAGGCATGTCTGTCACCGCAGGGAGGGGCATGCCAGTGTTGAAGCTGAGAGCTGTGGGGTTGGACTGGCCCCAAGAACTCGCCAGGAAGAAAGCCAGTGAGCAGGGTTGTTTCTAAGCTTGGTTTCTGATCATGCTGTCCTGCCAGCATTCCGGCACATGCCACCAATTGTGACAGCTTCTTTCTAGGGTTTGTGCCAATCCATAAATATTTCAGACTAGAAATGTGCACTGGGCACCACCTCAGTGACGCTGTCCCCATCTCAGCAAGGAGCACAGGTGTCGTGGTCTGGATGTGTTCTCCCACTGCTTCTCTTGTGAAAACCTCCAGTGCCTGGATCCACACAGGCCCCAAGTTCCCACTTAGGAGGATTTTTAGACTTGAAGTCCACAGAGGAGGATTTGGCAGCAAGATGCCAGTGGAAGCCAGGTTTCACTAAAAGGCTGCAGTAAGAAGCAAGCCCCGGATCCCAGTGGCTCCCAAGGCGCAGAGGTTTGCTTCTGGTTCGGGCCGTGCGGTGCTGTTCCACCGTCTCTTCGTTGAGCCTGGGACTGGCCTTTTCATTGCACTGGGAGGAACAAGGCCAGTTTGCAAAACGGTGCCACCCCTGAGGACTGCTTCAATGATACGACAGCCCAATACGTGCCTGTCCCCTCAACATGCCACACCCAGCTTCAAGTGGAGGAGACAGCTTCTCTATTAGGAAGGTTCTGGGGTTTGGTGGTAACAGGTAGTGGCATCTCATCCTCCTACTGCGAGAAGGAGGCAAACAGTGAGCCACAACGCCAGGGAGTCAGCAGCCCCCTGGGGCCCTTCCTGGAAACACTGCCGTAGGTGATGTGCTGTCTACGGAAGTCCGACACCCTCAAAGCTAGGACTGCCAGCTCAGAGGGCAAAGACTATATTCACCCGCTTAAGAAAAATGCATGGCAGAGGGTCCGATCTGTTTGGGCTGCTATGGCAAAATGCCATAAACTTAGTGTCTTATAAATGACAAAAATGTATATTTCTCACAGTTATGGAAGCTGGGAAGTCCAAGATCAAGGCACTGGCAAACTCAGCGGTGGCGAGGACTCACTTCCTGGTTCAGGGACACCACCTTCTTGCTGCGTCTTCACACAGTGGAAGGGGCAAGGCAGCTCCTGGGAGTCGCTTTTTTTGAGACAGGATATTGCTTTGTTGCCCATACTGGTCTTGAACTCCTGGGCTCAAGCAATCCTCCTGCCTTGGCCTCCGAAAGTGCTGGGATTACAGATGTGAGCCACCAGCCCAGCCAGGGGGTCTCTTTTATGAGGACACTCCTCCCCTTTATGAGGGCTCAGTCCCCATGATGTCATCACCTCCCAAAGGCCCCACTTCCTAATTCCTTCCCCTGGGGGTGAGACTTTCAACATAGAGGTTTGAGGGAGCACAGAAATTCAGAGCACAGAGGTAAGGTATGGATTTCCTCATTCCTACAGGCTTATCAGCCATGCACGTGAGTCCTTGATACTGCTCCTGATTCAGGATCTCTTCTGCTGGGACCCTGTATGAGGCCACGGAGCAGCAAACAGAGAAGCAAAACTCTAGTCAGGCTCCCACCCTCCCCGCTACCAACGCTTCACTTCCAGCACCAGACCTGTGGGGCTTTTCCTGTTGAGATTCACTTGGGGTGGCTGGCAAAATATTAAATGTTAGGAAAAGTTATAGATTGTAATGTGAAACCTTTCGGAAGGCCAAAAGGTTTTGCTGGGGCATGCTGAAGGCACTGCCTCATTTACATTAGCATAAGAAAGAGAGAGGGATGATCAAAGGCTTTTCCGGGTTAGGGCCGTTTACCCCACTTGTCTTTGTCTCCACTCTAACTGTTTACTCATGTACATTTTGTGCTGGGGGCCCTTTCAGGGGTAGGTCAAAGGGGAATTACCTGTTAATAGTGTTTACTCTGGGCCAGGAACCTAAAGCTTTTACCATTCGTAAAATCATTCTTTTAACCATATTAATTATCCACCTGTGTGTTAACTTAGAGCCTCTGTTGTAAAATCTGACTGAATAAATGGAACATGGAGAGGGAGTCTTGGTCAACCGAAGAGAGCCAGCAGCCATGCCTGGCCACTGGATCGCTGTGATGGTGTGAGAGCGCAGTCATTCATCTGTCACTGAGTCAGGGTCTGCAGGCCAGACTTCTGCAGGGGGTGGTCCATGCCTCATCTTCCCACACACACCAAGCAGTTCTCCATGGAACACTGACAGGGTGACCTCCAGGTCAATTTAATTCTCATGCTACCCACTTGGAGTGAGTGCCAGACCCCACAGGTGAAGGGCTCCATCCTGGGCGCTGCCCACACTTCAGATGCCAGGTGCTAGTCTGCTTGTTCACAGCCCTGTCTGACCTGACTACAAACTGGAGGTTCCCACAGCCCCTTCTCGGGTTCCATTAATGTGCTAGGATGGCTTACAGAACTCAGGGAAACACACGCTTACGTTCACTGGCATTTTATGCCAATAGAGTGGATCCCAAAGGGCAAAGAGGGGCAGCCATACGGGAGGTGCTTAGGGCCAGGCGTGGGGGATGGGGCGTGGGGCTTCCATGCCCTCTCTGCAGCGCTCCACCCTGCAGGCATCCCCACATGTTTGATAATGTGGAAATTCTCCAAACCCACAGTTGGGTTTTTTTCATGGAGACTTCATTACATAGATATGATGGATTACTAACTCAATATAGCCCCTCTTTTCTTCTCAGAGGAGGGGAATGGGACTGAAAATTCCAGGTTCCTAATCCTGGTTCAGTCTTTCTGATGAGCAGTCCCCATCCAGGAGCCTTCAAGAATCTCCTCATTAGAACAAAAGATTCTCCAGTCACCCTGGATATTCCAAAGAGTTTAGGAGCTCTGTGTCAGGAACCATGGTAAAGACTAAATATTTAAACAAAAGATTCTTGCCCCTCCCGTACCACTCAGGAAATTCCAAGGATTTGGGGACTTCTGCGCCAGAAACTGAGGGCGGAGACCAAGTATATTTTCTGATTGTTATTTTTTCCTATTATTTCACTGAGCCTTCCTGCAGTTAAAAACTGGGGGCCTTATGTTATGAAATTCCAGATTTTAAAAACTCCAGTTTTCTTTCCATGCATGTGTCAAGAGACTCTACCAGTCTCTGTAGGCCCCACAGTCTTCACCAGGCCGCTACTTTGCATAACTGAGATCCCAAATCCTGCTCTTTGCTGACTGGGTGCAGGAGGGAGCAGAAATTATCACATCTCATTGAGCCTAGATAACTTCACATTGTGGATTCTACTGAAACCTGAACATACTCAAGGTGCAGTCGAAAGAAAGTAGATACTCTTTCTAATATGATATTTCTGCATAGTAGAAACGTGGCAGAGGGTAAAAAAGGAAGTTGAACCTAAGCCACCTGTAAGTGCCTTCAACAAAAAGGCTGGATTTTTTCATAATAATTAGAATTATGACAAATGTGGAGAGTTTCTTTTGTTAACAAGAACTCAATTACTGCTTTTACTATGAAATGCCATATATACAACAGTCGAAAATAATAAACGCAGCAGTTACGAGCCAGAATAACACCAAAAGGAGTGAAACTCCCGTGTCTGTTTGTATGTCTTGTGTATATATCTGTATATACATGTATGTGTGTACATGTGTGTATATATGTGTATGTGTGTATACGTATGCATATGTATATTTGCATACACAGATATATGCGTATACACATATGCACATGTATTCATGTGTGCATATATGTGTGTGCATGTGTGCACATGTGTTCACATGTATGTGTATATAGTGTGTGCATGCATGTGTATATATGCGCATATACATATATGCATGTGTGTATGAGCATGTGCAGATGTTTATGTGTATATGTGTGTACAGTGTGTGCATGTATGTGTATACATGTGTGTATGTGCGTGGGTGGGTGTGTTTGCATGTGTGTGCCCCTCTTGAAGCCCATCCTCTGCCTCTGATTTTGGCCCAGAGATAAACACTACTCTGCGTTCACTGAAATGGCATGAAGTCACGTGAAGTTCTCCTTTGACTGCCTTGCTTTTGTGCAGGTGGAGTATCCTAGTTGATGTTTAACTGACTAGCCGGGCCCTCCCAACACACACACACACACACACACAGAAATCATATACACATGTATATACATACACATCACATATTTATATGCATCTATGCCATGTACATGTTTATACACATGTAGCAGGTATACAATATACACATGCATCTATACCACATACATGTTTATACACATGCATCACATATACTATATATCATCTGCTCTTTTAGACACACACCGTATATATGCACGGATATCATATGAATGTTTACACACTTATGTATATACACACTCTCATCTCTGTTGCATCTTGTACAATGTGTCTCACACTCTTGCATGCCATCTCAAACCCAACACACAATTTTACTCACACTCATATACTCACTCATACAGCCTCACAGTCACACTGACACCCACAAACACACATTCTAACACTCATCCTCACACACCAACAGATTTCACATACTCTCCATCTCTTATACGCTCGCACAGACACACCCACACTCTCAGCCTCTGCAGTCTCTCACCACTCTGTGTCACACAAGTAAAGGCCCACACACACATTCTTAGTCACTCACTCCTCTGTGCATTCACACATACACACTCACAATCTCACACATGCTCACATACACACACACTTGCATGCACCCAGACACAGTCTCCCACAGTCAAACAGGCAATGCCAAGCCGTGTATTTAGACTGAAGAGACATTTGATCATGATGAGTGGCCTATGCTTTGGAAAGGAGAGTGACAGGTTGGTCTGGGTTTGAATTTGAGGGCCTGCCAAAAGTTCAATGCGTGGCTGAACTTCAGCCTGGTGGGGGATGACCTCAGCCTCACAGGGTAGGAGGCCACTCAAGTCAACACCTCGTTTTTCAGGAGGCCCAGAGATGGGGCCCATGCTCCTGTCCCGAGGTCAGGTGAGGAGAGGACCACGACCAGAGTGCAGAGCAGCCATAATTCTGGGCCTCAGAAATATCCGGGTTGTTAGCACAAAAACTGAAAGAGGTTTCCTAAGCAATAAGGTTTACTAAAGAAGCATGTTTATATGGTTATAACAAACATGTTTAGAGCAACATATGTCTGCAGCCATGGCTCTGACACAGTCGTTTCATTCCACAAATAACCATGCAGTGAGCTGCCTTGCTGTGCACCCGCCCTGCTCCAGGCCCTGGGCAGAGCAGCAAGGGCCGCCCCATGAAACCTTCTAGCATGTGTGAGATCCTCCATAAATAGGAAGCTCATGCAGGAGATCTCAGCAGTGGCTAATCTGCAGCGGGGGGAACATGGAGCCAGGTGGGGAGAGCTCAAGGAGGAAGCTCAGAGCAGGCCTATTCATAAATGACACCCGGACTCAGACCTCACAACATAAGGGAGAGAGCAAGGAAGCTTCCAGGAGGACGGCACACCAGGGGGAGGAGACAGCAAGGGCAAGAGCTAATAAGGTGGGCAATGGGAGGAGACACAGCGTGGGAAGCGGGGAGGAAGCACAGCTTGGGAAGGGGCGGGGCCATGGGTGAAGGCCCAGCATGGAAAGGGATGGGGCTGTGGGAGGAGGCCCAGCATGGGAAGGGGCCGTGGGAGGAGGCACAGCATGGGAAGGGGCGGGGCCATGGGAGGAGGAACAGCATGGGAAGGGGCCGTGGGAGGAGGCACAGCATGGGAAGGGGCGGGGCCATGGGAGGAGGAACAGCATGGGAAGGGGCGGGGCCGTGGGAGGAGGCCCAGCATGGGAAGGGGCGGGGCCATGGGAGGAGGCATAGCATGGGAAGGGGGCGGGGCCGTGGGAGGAGGCACAGCAGGGAAGGGGTGGGCCGTGGGAGGAGACACAGCAGGGAAGGGGGTGGGGCCGTGGGAGGAGTCACGGCAGGGAAGGGGGCGGGGCTGTAGGCTAGGATGAGGCTACTTTAGGGGGACCTGAAAACTACCAGAAGCTCAAGTGTGAGCTGAAAACTGTCACCAAGCATCTCACCTTTTGCAAACATAACGAGATTGCTGCAGAGAGAAGGTATTTCTAGAGAGGAATGTGCGGGAAGTCGGGACCTTCCCAGGGAGGAGTCCTCGCAAGGGGCTGGGGAGAGGCAATGGGGCCTTTGCATAGGCTCCTGGGCAGAACACAAGTAGGAACAGGGGCTGAAGCAAAGAGAGAAGCGACCCAGCTCCAGAGGACACTTTCCTGGGAGATCAAGTAGTGATGCGGCGGATGGGAGTCCCATCAGCCCCACTGCTGGTGTCCGGGTGCCATCCAACCGTCTTCCTTGCCATGTTCCTCCATTCCTTTCAATACTGCCGCTATTTCACTAGCTGCTGCTGGACCCAGGACGATCTCTCCTTGAGCTGGTGAGGTTTTTACACTGTTAGCCTGAAGCCAAGCAGCCTGTCCTGCTGACTTTTTCCAATCATGGCCAGAACGTGGAAACTATGCACCAAGCAGAGATCAAACCTCCACATACAGAGCGAGGGAAGGAAGCAGACTTTGCTAAAAGAACCCCATCATTCTGGACTGACGCCTTCATTAAGTCCTTGTAATTCATCCTTATAGACATAAAATTATCATCCGAACGAAGAATGTTAATAAAACTGACATTTCCCCGTCAGTCAACGTAATTCACAACATAACACTCTGGAGCCAATTAGGTGTGCCTGATGACTACATGCGGCTACACATTGCTATGCACTGGAAAAGCACATTTCCAACTCCCCCCCATCATTTATTACACTAAGAAGTGTGCATCTTTGCATGCATCTTTGGTCTCAAGATGCATGTTACTGTTACTGTTACAGTGTCAGGACAGCAGCGGAGAGCACCCTCAGCCTGCACCACCCTCACGGGCTCATGATGTCCCCAGAGTCCCAAGAGCATGTGAGCCTCCTGGCTTGTGACAGCTGCGTGGCAGGGCCACGTCATGCCCGTGGAGAGAACCTTGCCTCAGAAGGATGCCCAGGTGGCCCAGCTCTTGATGTCTCCCCAAGAGTCCCCCTCCAACCACCTCAGTCCTCTTGATCACCTGTGCTGACCTCTCCCCGTATCCCGTGAGGACGCTCAGCTCTTGGAACAAAGGACCTGGGACTCCGTCTCCTGC
This sequence comes from Cheracebus regulus, assembly GCA_963574635.1. Classification (NCBI taxonomy): domain Eukaryota; kingdom Metazoa; phylum Chordata; class Mammalia; order Primates; family Pitheciidae; genus Cheracebus; species Cheracebus regulus. The sequence continues at coordinate 38,310 of CAUYQU010068130.1, forward strand.
TGCTGCAGCGCTTTTCCTGAGCTCAGCTAAAGACGGGGTCCTTGTCACATGACCACCAAAGGTTAGCTTCGCAGGCAATTTGAAGAGTGATAATAATGGGATTTATTGGGGAAAAAAAGGAAAATAAAGGGAGAGCAGGGACTCTGCAGAGTGAGAGTTCCCCTAGTATAGGCTTCCCGCATCACAGATTAAATCCTGGGTTCCAGCCAGGAAAAGGAAGGGCTAGGCTCCTCCCTGCTGCAAACAGCACATTCCCAGTGCATAGGCAGGCTGCAGTTTCTATGAGGACCCCTTGCCACCTGGCTATTTCACTGAGACTGTGTGTGCTGGATTCACTGGAGAACAGGAGGGAGAGGGCAGGACAATGACAAGGTTGCAGAGGCACCAGGGGTCAGGTTCCCAGGGCTTCAGGTTCCACAGACTGGGAAGCTTCACCCACGGAAGTGGGTTCTCTCGTCTCTCATGGTTCTTGAGGCTGGACATCAGAGATCAAAGCATGGGCAGGGCTGGCGCTCTCGAGGCTCTGTGGGAGGATCTGTCCCAGGCCTCTGCAGCTCCTGGTGGTTTTGGCATTCCCTGGTGTTGCTCGGCTTGGAGAGGCATCATCTGATCCCTGTCACATGGCAGTGTTCTCCTTCTAAGTGCACGTCCCCTTCTGTGTCCAGGTTTCCTCTTTGTATAAGATGTTACGTGAAAACTTATCCTGTCCCTTGTTAAAACAGTAAGGAAGACTTTATTCAAGACCACTGCAATGGAGGGGGGAGACTGAGCTAAATTCCAAACGCAATGAAGACATCTGGGATTTGCAGTCCAGGCGCCCTTGGCGGATGGAAACACCAAGAGGAACGCCGGGGATCGGGACTCTCACTCTGGACTCAGCAGGGCTTCTGCTGCAACTGGGCTGCCACTGGGGGTGGCCAAGGCAGACAAAACTTGGTCAGTGAGAAAGCCCCTGTCAGGGACACACTCGTGTCCATGGGCGTTGACCATTGGCATTTGATTTGACCTTTGGTGTTGACCTTTTACATTTGATTTGTCTGTTGACATTGACTTTTCACATTTGATTTGTCCTTTGGCACTGACCTTTGACATTTCTTATTGGAGTAAGGCCACCTCAGTGACCTCACGTCAACTCAGTGATCTGCAAAGACCTGATTTCCGATAAGGTCACATTCTCAGATACGAGCGGTCAGGATTTTGACATCTTTTAGGAGGATACAACTCAACCCATGAAAAAGGGTATCTTTACCTTACAGAATCCAGCTAGGAGCATTGTGAGCAGGTCAGGCTCCCTAGAAACAGAGCCTGAGAGGTCTTCCTACCTGGGGAGAGGCTGCTTTCAGGATAAACCTGTAAGGAAGGGAAGGAAGGAATCTGGCGGTGGAGGAGATCTTCTTTCTACCTCAAGCCAGGATGACTCAGGCCTGGGCCTAATCTCAAAGGAGAGCCCAGAGCCCAAACTGCTCTACAGGGTGTTCCACCATTGCTGCAAGGGGACCCTTTGTATCTGGATCAGTCAGTCCTGGAGAGGGGGCAGCCTTCTCATCAGGCAGTTCTGCAGGGGAGGACAATTCTCCTGGGGGCTGAGGGACAGCTGAGAGACCCCAGGAGTCACAACACACTGGGGGCCGGTCTCAGGCCGGCCGAGGGGGACAGAGCAGAGCACGGCGGGGCCGGGCACAGCAGGGTAGAGGGCACAGTGAAGCCCAGGCACAGCAGCAGAAGCGAGGCTCCAGATGCTCACCTGGACTGGCCTTGCCGCTGTACCCGAAACTGCCGGCTCCTGTCCGCTCCAATCCCATACATCTCGAGGAAAACTAATGCCCTTTAATGAAAGCAAGCGATAGTGACAGAAGCCCTAATTTTATGTCTTTTTCATTCTCCAGCTGCAGCTGCAATGCCCTTAGGACATTTCCGTTGACCAAGTGCAATTTATCTGAACTGAAAAGGAGCTGAAAGAGGCGGCCGCAACTCTGAGCTCCGTGGCGGAGCGAGAACCTCGGGTTTCTCAGTGTTTTATTTGTCTTGTGTGTCCCCACGGGATGTCATCGCTGCAGTTCAGGGGCGGTGACCAAGCTTGTTTCTCTGGTGGACAATTTCCAAGACTCTAACCCCAGGAGCAATTCCAAATTACTTTAAATATAAGGAAGGAAATATCGCTTTTGTTTCCTTCTTCTGAGGTTGGGGAGAAGAAACTTTGTTGCAAAAGAACTTTTTAAAAAATACCCTCGAGGGGTTGCATTATTTGAAATGTCACGAGATAACCTCTGTGTTGGACATTTTAAATAAAAGAATGCTCTGTGAATGGGGGTGAGGGGATGGAGGTCAGGTGAGGAGATTTTATTAATTACTTTAAAAAATCTTTTAAAAAATTTCCCCAAACCATAAGGCAGAATGACTCTAAGTCTTTGGAGGATAAAATCTTGGGTTAACTTAAAACAGTTCCTCACATACTTGTGCTGCCTGGTTTCCATGGGAACCCAAAGAGGAACTCTATGATGCCTGGAGAACATCTATTTTTACATTAACCCTTCGGCTCACAAACAAAGGAAAAATAGGGAGGGGAGGGTGAGATGGGGAGGGACAGCTTAACCATCTTCCTTGTGCTTTAAAGACCTCGCAAGTGCAGCTGGATTGGAGGAGAAGCCTGCCAACATCATCTGAAAACAAAGCAGACGGGTGTATTTTTTCCTTTTAGAATGGCATTCCGGAAAATAATGAACATGAATGTCGTTAAGTCTTCCACGTGCACCATGAGGGCAACTCCAGCTCAGGGAGCAGCATTTTCAAATCCCCTCGAAATGGGAATGGGGGGTTTGATCCTGGAGGTACTGAGAATCGTGTGTATGTGGGTCATGATTCTGGGTTTGCACCAGGACTCACACCCAGCCTTATGCCATTGGGTCTGGGTTTACAGCAGCCCTGAGCCCCCTGGGAGGGGCCTGGAAGCCGTCAGTGGGTAAACAGAGTCGCTTTTTAGGAAATCATGTTAACCACCACCTATGTTGGGGCTAACCTGCTTCAGAGGCTCCTAGTAAATGTAAATTTAGGCCTCTTTCCTCTCTGAGAAAGGAAAAGGCATAACTTGTGAGAAGGAACAAAGGCTTCAGCAATGGTGGGTGGAATGTGATACGGCTTCACTTATGTTTTTAAGCCGTCCCAGTGTTGGGAGAAAAAAAACCACCACCAACACCACAACAAAAACAGCAACCTTGGGGAGTAAATATGAGTGGGTTTTCCCAGGTCACGTTTTCCCCTAAAATAACCCTATTTTTAAAATAATACGTGAATCCAACAGCAACAGGAAGCTGATGAGGCTAAATGTGAGCACCTGTTTTTTCCTACACAAGAAACGAAAATAAACTCACTGTAATGAAAATCAAGTGCAGAAAAATGATTGCCTAATTAATTGAATGCTTAACTGATTAGTTGTGCTTCGTAAATGTCTCTGATGTCTTTTCTATTGATTGACAATGTAGAAAAAAAAAAAAAAGGAGGCAGCCAGGTCAACCCCCCTGGTCTCGAAAAGGTCGGAGGTGGAATGTCAAGGGCAGTGGGTAAGTGCTTTCCTCTGATGAACAGGTCCCCCGGCACTTTGGGGACAGGGCGGCCTCTGCTGCCAGCTCTGTCCCTGCCTTTCTCTGATCCTTGGAGGAGGAAGTGGCTGGATGAGAAGCCTGCAGGGTGGGCTCAGGGTGATTTTCATATATATATGAAATATGTATGAAAATCCTCACCTCATATATATGTAATACCAGGTTACCTATTTGTGTGTGTGTGTATATATATGCCCTATTTGTACACACACACACACACACACACACACACACTGGTATTCCATTGGGAAGGGGACAACTGGGAACCTGCTATCAGGACCCCTCTCTCTGCTGTGAGCTTTCTTTCTGCTTAATAAATTCTATTCCACTCAGTCTTCGAGGATCTGCATGCCTAATACTTCTTGGTTGTGAGACAAGAATCTGGATCTAGCTGAGCAGAGAAGTAAAAAATGCTGCATTAGCAGCAGGGCTGAGTTCCTCTGCAGACACAAGAGGAAAATCGACCTCCTTGCCCTTTCCATATTCCAGGGTCCCCCGCACTCCTAGGCTGGTAGCCCCTCCATCTGTAAACCCAGCAGCAGCAGGCCGAGTCTTTCTCATGCTTCTCTCTCTCTGACTCTTCTGATTTCCTCCTCCACTTTGAAAGATGCTAAAGATTACATTGGGCCCACATGGGTCATTCAGGATCCTCTCCCCAGCTCAAGGTCAGCTGAACAACCTTAATTCTATCTGCAATCTTCATTTTCCTTTGCTACGTAAGGTCACATATGCCAGGTTCCAAGAATTAGGACATAGACATCCTTGAGGGATGATTACTCTGCCAACCACAAATACCATCAGACAAAATGGGATTTCCTTGAAAGAAAGTGACTCTATTGAGATGCTCTCTTGCTCATTTTTATGTTGTCTGCAGGGCCAAATGGAGGGCTTGTGTAGCAGATGTTTTGTTAATAAATGTTTGTGAAATAGATTCATATCCTATACTCATCTATCAAAAAATGACCACCTGTTCTGTTCACCTAATAGTGCAGAATCACTGAAGCACAAAATAGAACTCTGACTATAACTACATTTTAGACTCCTTGGTGATAGTAACCAACCCACAGTCATGATAACTAGCTAACATTCAGAGAGCACCTTCTAATCTGCAAGATGCTTTGCCAGCCTTAACCCACTGGATCTTCTTTCTCACCCAGTGGGTGGTAATTACTGTTTCCATTTAGCAGAAGGGGAAATGGAAGTCAGAAGACATTGAGTAACTCAGCCAAGATCTAATAGCCGGTAAATGTCAAGGCCATGTCTTATTGATCTACACACTTAGCCCGTCCACCCTGCCACACTCTGAACGAAGAGGAGATAAAATTGCAGCCAATCTTTTGTTGTGTGATAAGGACTTAAAAAGTCTAAAGGTAAGACCAGTCATTTTCGGGTGTTAGAGAAAGGTCTGTGGCAGGGCAGAGCATGAAGAAAGGGAACAATTTTGCCTGAGGGAGGGGAGAAGAAGAGCGAGAGGACACCTCTGTCCCGGCAGAGAACCCACGGGCTCTCTATGCTTGAATCCCAATCCGCCCTAAGTGACTCATCCCACTCCGTCCAGATACTGTGTGCCCCATCTCACTCTGCAGCTACTAAGATTGTTCCTCCTTTAAGACCAACTCGTCCACTTGCCAAGTCCAATAGGCATGAACTCCTGGAGGCCTTGTGCCTCCGGAATTTCCAGCACGTTCATGGAGACTGGCACATCAGTGTTTGTGGAACCCACCTAAGCATCATTTTCCTTGTTTATCCCATTTGGAGCTGATTGTCTCCAAGAGAAGGAGAGTGGGAGGAAAGGAAGGAGGAGGAGGGAAGAGGGAGAGAGGACATCACAGATTCATCATGGCCTTTGGGGTCTGTTGTTGCTGTTTCTTGAAACTGATTAGAGCAACCTCTTGACTTCTAAAGAAAAACATTTGAGGATCTTTCTTCACCTCCCTGTTTTCTCTGTGGCCCAGACTTTTCCTTCTTAAGATTTTCTGAAAGAATACATACAAAAAACAGCAGGAAATAAAACCCCAAGATATGAAAGTCGGTCTGAGTTGCCCTTACGTAACCTCAGTCGGTAATGTCTGAGATGGGGATATTTCAATTATCCAGGCTTCCTCTCTCTTCCAGCTGCAGAGCCGCATTAACCACGCAGGGAATAATACACATTCTACCATGTTGGCAAGTATGGATGGAACACTGGGCTGGGCGCAGACATTAGTGCTCAAATGCGTGGATGGTGAGGAGAAATAAATTGAAGACACATCCCTGCCCTTAAGAAGTAATTTAGTTGGGGGGGAAACGTTCCTAGTGATCCATGAAATGAGTAGAGGACAATTAAAGATTCAGTTGCTAACATGTAATTGTAGCATAAACCGCATACAGCAGAATGGTGGAAATAATTAAAAAGAATGGGATTACAATAATTCCAAAGCCATCATGAGATAGGACTAGGCAGCCAGAGTTTCCACGGGTAGACTGGCTCCTTCATGTGGAATGTTAATTGCCACAGGCAGGCTGAATGTCGGGCCCAGAGATGACCAAGCAAAGGAGATGGATAAAGCTGTCCGCATGGGGCTCATGCAAAGAGAATGGTAGTAAGACTCATGAGTGAAGAGTGAGGCACACTGAGGCAGAACGTGGAGAGCCTGCCATGGCGCAGAGAAGGGTTCAGAGCCGCCTCAACCCGTACGCACACCGGTCACCTCCCGGCACCTTTGTGATGACTCCCTAGCAATGATCATGACCCGAAATTTCCTCTTCAGTTGACTTGTTTCTTGAAGCCACCACCCACCTCACTAGAATGAAAATTAAGTGAGCTTAGAGAGCTCTTCCTGCACGTTCTCCACAGTGCCCCTGCCTCCAACACAGTTTAAAACACACGACCTGAGCTCAAAATTATTTGCAGAGTGAATGAAAGCATCAGGAGATGATTAGGGACGCATTATGTTAATCATATCTTTAAATCATATTCCTTATTAAATGCATTGTAAATGTCAGGTCTCTTCAATCCAATAGAGGCCATAGACAGACAAACATTTCTATAATATGAATTTTTAAAGAGCTGTGAACACTACTGGTCACTGTAACGGCACTTTAGCTAATGACATCTATCTTTTTTTTTTTTTTTTTTTTGCTTGTTTTTTAGACAGATTCTTTCTCTGTCACCCAGGCTAGAGTGCAGTGGCACAATCTCAGCTCACTGCAAACTCCACCTCCCAGGTTTAAGTGATACTACAGCCTCAGCCTCCCAAGTAGCGAGGATTATAAGCTTCCACCACCACACCCAGCCAATTTTTCTATTTTTAATAGAGACAGGGTTTCACCGAATTGGCCAGGATGGTCTCGAACTCCTGACCTCACGTGATCCACTCTCCTTGGCCTCCTGAAGTGCTGGGATTATGGGTACCTTTTCGAAAAAACAATGTTGTCACCTCAGTGCAGTCTAACGCTGCTCCATTTTTCATGCTCTCTTTATAGGATAGGACCTGTGCCACATTAAACATGACATTAAAGCAACTGAATTTTTAGGAGAAAACTTGGCTACTCCTTGCTTTGATAAGAATCGTGTTGTGTGATGGGCCCTGCCATCCCCTCTGCACACCAGTAGATGTTCCGCTGTGGCTGAGCAGATTCCATGTGGATGCAGGATGGTGGTGGGACTGAGCCTTTCTCCCATTTCCTTTTTAAATCATGAGAAGAAGGCACTGAAACAAAACATCTTTTATTGCCTGTGCTCCAAATGCACCACAGGGAATGTTTACCAGGGGGCTTTTAACAAAAATATTTTCGGAGATTTTCAGGCAGTTGAGGTCCCAGACCATTTGGATTTGAGTAGATGGAGCAAATTGATCTATAAAGTCCATGCTTTAGTCATTACCTGCACTATCCCAGGTTTTCTGAATTCCATCTCTCTTTCCCTGGCATGATGTGATATCCTCAACAACTGAATTACTTCTCGACAATGTGTTGGCTGTTAGCTGTGAAAAGTCAGTACAACTCCTAGTATGGGGGTCAGTGGCTTTAAGACCGATGACCTCATGCAGGAGGCTCAGGCAGACGTGGGCAGCTGTCGCCAGAACAGCTACATAGGATGCGTCTAATGTGGAGCCACCTGTCAGTCAATTTTAGTTATTCAAGAAAATGCTCTCTCTCTTTCACACACACACACACACACACACACACACACACACACACACGCATATCCACTCAGACTCAGCTGGGTCATGACAAGTCGACACAACTAACTTCATCTCCAAGTTTTTCAGTTTGTCATGTCAGGCAGCAGCTAATAAGTGCACTTGAAGATGAGAATTCGTTGATCATCTTTTCCCAAATCAGTGAAGTCTGTGTCTGCCATAACTTCATTTAACATCTCATTAGGAAAGACAGCATCACCATCCCATCAAAGAGCAGCCTCATTATCTCCCTTCATGGCTTTTGCCCCCCACGCAGCTGTGCTGGGGGCCCTTTTCCATCAAGCCTCTGAGGGGCCCTTCCTCCTTTGCCTGCAGGTTCACTCCACCCCCTGGAGAAGGAACCTGGCTGTACATTCCTGGTGGTCCTGGATTTAGAGGAACAGACTGTGCCCTGGGTCCTCCTTGCACCTGAAAGCTCCCTCTCTATAGCTTCAGAGGGAGAAGACTCTTAGTACCTTAAAATACGAAAATACATGAGATTGGAGGAACTGACTCTGCTTTGTTCATTCCTACTCAGAGACGTCTCCAGTGAGCCAAGCCCTGGGAGGACATGGGGCTGGACTGCTAGGACACTTTACAACTGAGTTCAGATGTGGAACTGTCCTCTCTTCTCCAACACAGCAAAGGTCAATCGAGTTTATTCTTAGGTACTTACCAATGCTCAAAACAAAAAGAAAGTGCTCCGTGTACCTGAAATAGAGGCATGTGCGAGGAGAGCAAAGGTGCAGACGTGCAGGGCTCCAGGGCAAGAGTCCATTGGAAGTGATAGGGATCTGGCTCTTGAAACTGACAGGAACCCAGGAACCCCACATGGCAGGGGACCCCAGCTAGATTCATGGATGAAACTGGGAGCGAGTGAAAGGAAGCTGGGGAGACCCAGTTCCAGCTGGCGCAGAGCAGCCACGTGATCCGGACGTGGGCTGAGCTGCCAGTCGTCCCATGACTGTACCTGTGCTCCCCTAGCATCTCGACAGGCTGGAGCAGGGGCCTCCAGTATAGCGTGGTTCTGACCAGGATTCTTAGGAGCAGAAAAAAGGCACCTGCAGAACCATGAGGTTTGGTGGAAGGCAGGAGGGAGAGAGAGACTCTCTCAATCGAAGGTTCTGAACAGCATAAAGAAGATTTACACTAAAGTGACAATTATCAGTTAAGACATTCACCAGCAATGAAATGCAAACAACAGGAAAACCTCAAGATGTCTACAGAGTACCCTAAAGGTCTCAAAGATGTAAATTTAGAAATATATGAAAAATTGGAAAAGATTATAAATTAGATATGAATTAAAATAGATCACTTTTTAAAGCTCAATTCAAGATGCTAGAGCAAACATATAGTCGTTAATTTTTTTCTTTTTTGACACAGGGTCTCTAGCTCTGTCACCCAGGGGCCTGGAGTACAGTGGTGTGATCACAGCTCACTGCAGCCTCTACTTCTCTGGGCTCAGGTGATCCCACACATCAGCCTCTTGAGTAGCTGGACTACAGGTGTGCACCACTACGCTCAGCTAATTTTTGTATTTTTGTAGAGACAGGGTTTCGCTATGTGGCTTAGGCTGGTCTTGTATTCCTGGGCTCAACAATCCACCCACCTCAGCCTCCCAAAGTGCTAGGATTCCAGGCGTGAGCCGCTGCACCTGGCCAAGTAACACATTTTTAAGTATCAGTATGCCCCATGTCATATGGGGGCACATGGATACTAAAAAATTATTCAGTATTTATCTGAAATTCACGTTGAATTGGTGTTGTGTCTTTTCTCTGGAAACCTTATAGATTGCGAATTTGCAGCTGTCATGTCGCTGTTTGTGGCTCGATGAAGGAATTCACTTGCCATTTACAAAAATTCAGTACCCAGAAGGGGAGAGGGGATGCTGTTTGGAAGAACGTGATGTCACCGCCAATGCTGAATTAACTTGGTGGTCTGGAATACACAATCTGTGAGCATCAGTCTCTGTTTTTTTTTTTTTTTTTCCTGGAGTCTCACTCTGTTGCCCAGGCTGGAGTGCAGTGGTAAGATCTCCATTCACTGCAACCTCTGTCTCCTGGGTTCAAGTGATTCTCCTGCCTCAGCCTCCCAAGTAGCTTGGACTACAGCCATGCATCACCACACCCAGCTAACTTTTGTATGTTTAGTAGAGATGGGTTTTCACCATGTTGGCCAGGCTGAATCTTCAGAGGGAGTGTGACCCAGCCGCACCTTGATTTCAGACTTCTGGTCTCTAGAAATGTGGGAACACACATCTGTTGAGACCAATTCAGTGTCTCAATTTATGATACTTTGTTAAAACAGACTTAGGAAAATAATTCTCCCATTCAGAAGGACAGAACAAACAAGTGGGATTTTCAACACAACACAAAATTGGAGGCATGTACCTTTTAGCAGTAATTGTATATTAGCTTGCTCTTCCAAAGTAGTGGTTTGGAGGATGGATAAGCCCAAGTGTCAAGGATGAAAATAATGGTTAATTAAACTCTAAGTGGAATATAAACCAATTGCAGCCTGTCAATATAATATGGGTAATTATTTACTCTTCATGTTGATTTAATATTTGCTTTTATAGAATGAAAAAATATAGGTACACTCATGACTAGGGGCCCTAACCAATGATCATTTATCATGAGCATTTGATTTTCAGCACATGATGAATTACATGGTGGCACAGCCAATGCAGCTCACAAGAGTGGTTTGGAACCTGTGTTGCCTCTGGCCCTATCACCTTCAACATACATTTTGAGGTTAGGGGAACAGGAAGCATATTTTTTACAGATTTTGTGTTTGATGCAATATGGCTGTTTTTGAAAGGGCCATGTGACCCTCTGTGGAAATAAAGTTGATTTATAGCTGAACTGGACAAGCTCTATCTATCTCTAAGAACTACTAGAGGTCTCGTCTTTGACCTATGGTCAGTGGGTTTTATGAGCTGTTGCTTAAAGTCTCCTACTGGGCTTGGTAACTGTAGAATAGAGCGGTTCTATGCTTTGCATGGTGGGATAAAATTTCTTTTCTTAATTTTTAATTTTAATTTTTGTAGATACATAGTTGGTGTATATATACATGGAGTACATGACTTTTTTTTTTGAGACAGAGTCTTGCTCCGTTGCCGAGGCTGGAGTGCAGCGGTGTGATCTCGGCTACCTGCAGCCTCCGCCTCCTGAGTAGTTGGGACTACAGGTGTGCACCACCATGACCGGCTAATTTTTGTATTTTTAGTAGAAATGGGGTTTCGCCATGTTGGTCACGTTAGTCTCCAACTCCTGGCCTCCGATGATCTGCTGAACTTGGCCTCCGAAAGTGCTGGAATTACATGCATGAGCTACTGTGCCCAGCCTTACATGAGATGTTTCGATACAGGTATACAATGTGAAATAAGCACATTATGGGGAATGGGGTACCCATCCCCTGAAGCATTTATCCTTTGAGCTACAAACAGTCCAATTACATTCTTTAAGTTGTTTTAAAATGTACATTAAGAAATCCCTTGGCTGGGCATGGTGGCTCATGCCTGTAATCCCAGCACTTTGGGAGGCCCAGATGAGCAGATCATCTGAGGTCAGGAGTTTAAAACCAGCCTGGCCAATATGGTGAAACCCTGCGTCTACTAAAAATACAAAAAATTAGTTGGGTGTTGTTGCACCCACCTGTTGTCCCAGCTACTCAGGAGGCTGAGGCAGAAGAATCACTTGAATCCAGGAGGCAGATGTTGCAGTGAGCCGAGATCATGCCACAGCACTCCAGCCTGGGAAACTCCATCTTAAAAAAAAAAAAAAGAAATCCCTTGAGGGTCAGTTTCTTCACTGATGGCTTGCAACTGGCCTAACCAGTTGTGAAGTCAGTATGGCTTCTCTATTTGTCCAACAATCTGGAAAGGTCTGCTTGGAGCCCTCCTGAAGAAGTCAAGATTCTGCATACAGATCTACGTGGTTGAGTCCATGCATCAATACAAACCCTGGGAGCTGACACAAGGGTATCTCTGTACCCCAGTGCTGGCCCGCACACACGCTTTCCCTCTCTCCTATTGTGCTGTGTCCCTCAGTGTTAAATAAAAGCTCTACCACTTCACACCTACACCTACTAGGATGGCTACCATTCACAAAATCCAGAAAATAGCAGGTGTCAGCCAGGATATAGAGAAATGGGAACCTTTGGTGAAAATGTTCAATGGTGCAGCCCCAGTGTGGTAGTTTCTCCAATAATTAAACACAGTTACCATACGATCCAGCAATTCCACTCCTGGGTATATACTCAAAAGAACTGAAAGCAGGGTTTTGAAGAGGTACTTGTAAACCTATGTCCATAACAGCCAAGAGGTAGAAGCAACCCAAGTGTCTATCAGCAGAGGAATGGATAAACAAAGTGTGGACCCTCCATATAATGAGACATTGTTCAGCCTTTAAAAAGAAGGCGATTATGACACAGGCTACAACCTAGATCAACCTTGAGAGACATTGTGCTACGTAAAATAAACCAATCACTGAAAACTAATACTCTATGAGTCCACTCATATGAGATCTCTAGAGTCATTCAATATGTAGAGACAGAAAGTAGAAAGGTGGGTACTGGGGACTGGGGGAAGGGAACATGAGGAGTTAGTGTTTAACAGGGACAGAATTTCACTGAGGATATCAAAACGTTCTGGAGATAGGTGGGGGTGATGGTTGCATAACAGTGTGAATCCACCTAATGCCACTGAACCGTGCACTTAAAAATGCTTAAAACGGTGAGTTTTATATTACACATATTTGACCAAAATAATAGATACATAGATTATAGATACATCATAGATAATAGACAGATCATAGGTAGGTGATGATGATACAAAAATACATAGATAAATGATAGGTGAGATAGATGATAGGTGATACATGATAGATAGATGGATGACAGACGATAGATGGCTAGATGATAGATAGATACATACATACATAGATGGCAGGTAGATGACAGATAAATAGATAATGGGTAGATGATAAATAGATAGATGATGGGTAGATTATACACAGATGATAGATACATGGATAGATAGATAATACATAGGTAGACAGATAGCCTCCAGGACTGTGGGAGAATAAATGTCTGTTGTTTAAGCCCCCTAGTCTAAGGTATTCTGTTATAGCAGCTTGAAATGGAGGTATCTTATACCTCGTAAGAAGGGATGAGGACACAGACACACACAGAGGGATGACCATGTGAGGACACAAGGAGAACACAGCGCCTACAAGCCCAGGAGAGAGGCCTCAGGAGGAACCAGCCCTGCCCACACCTTGATCTCAGACTTCCAACCTCCAGGAGTGTAAGGAAATGAATTTCTGTTGTTTAAGCACCTTAGTCTATGGTACTTTGTTATGGCAGCTCTAGCAAATGCATGTACCTTTCCATCCCCTCTCCTCTAATGAATACCAATATATCTCAAGAGAACTTGGAGGCAACTATTGAAGAGGGCTGAATCACAATATTGAAAGTTGCTGGGGCCCTGATTCAGGACTTGAAAGAGCATCACCAGCCAACCAGAAACACACACTTTGGGCTTAATGCCAGCTATTTGTTAAAAAAAAAAAAAAATACACTGAGATTTGGTGTTCATTCATCAGTTTAAGCAGCTTAGCATGGCCCTAACTAACAAAGCGTGTTTTACATAACAGATACTTTGCCCTCAGTCAAGTGTATCAAGATGAAATGATGTGCTGCACACCTTTGCCGTGTATTTCCTACCTCCTTGTGTCCTCTGAGAGTCAACTTCACTGCAGGGCTACTGCTACCAGCTGCTGTGGTCATAGCCTTGGTGTTCTTGTCTAATTAATGAAGGTACCCATTAAACTAGACTCCAGCTGTCTTTGACTGCCAGAATTGCTTAAGGAGAGTCTCTGTGGTCATTAATAAGGTGAGACCTTTTGGTTACCAATATAAAGAGAGAAGATGATTTATTTTCTACATTTTTTCCCCATAAAGCTCTGTATTCCATTACATTTTAAAGGGCATTTCAACAAATGATGTACGAAATGGAGAAAAAAAATCTGTATGGTTCTGCAGTAAAGGGCATGCATAACTAGAGAACAACTCTAGAATGATGTGGAAAAACAGCTATTTACTTTTCTTTAAAAAAATTAGAGGCTTATGCTTCACATAAATTCATGTCAATTTGCCAGGCATTATGTGGTTATTATGTGTGAGGCATTGCATGGATTTACTGGTAAATAAAGTGTGGATTTATTCTTAAGAAGGATGTAGCTCTACAATCTAGCAAGGTGAAAAGTCGGGCACTCACAAAGTTATGTAAGACAGATTATGATCTGGGCTTAAGAAAGATATTGAGAGCTATGAGCAGAGATATAGAAGAGAAAAAGTATAATATTTTCAAAAAAGAGTACTTTAGTTTGTAAGTGGACAGTATTTTTATTGTTTTTAAAATTTTGTTGTTTAGACTTTTTTTTTTTTTTGAGACAGAGTTCAGCTCAGTCACCTAGGATGGAGTGCAGTGGTGTGATCATAGCTCACTGCTGTCTTGAACTCCTAGGCTCAGGTGATCCTCCCACCTCAGCTTCTTGAATATCTAGGACCACAGGCATGCACCATCATGCCTGGCTAATTTTTAAATAGTTTGTAGAAACTGGGTCTCTCTATGTTGCCCAGGCTGGTTTCCAACTCCTGGGCTCAAGTAATCCTCCCACCTTGGCCTCCCAAAGTGCTGGGATTACAGGCATGAGTCACTGCACCAGGCCACCACTGTTTTTAATATATGACTTGTAAGGCAAGTTGGGGGGCATTAATTCCTTATTAAGATGTACTGGGCTGAATAAAAGTCCCCCGTCGCCCCACCAAAAAATATATGTCCAAGTACTAAGTTCCAGAATCTATGAATGCAAACTAATTTGGATAAAGACGGTGTGATGGAGACACGCTTGGACCAACCAGCTCACAACCCTTATAAATAATCGATACCATTGGTTTTGATGCCATGTCCTCTTAAACAGTTGTTGATTGAAATGACACATCATTCCAGGTGAGCTTTTCCCGATAAACTGTCCTGGAACTTCAGACTTTGTCAGGTGAATTGATGTGGAATTTCAGAATGGGCTGGAATGTCCAAGATGGGCGTGTCCAATATTCAGCTCCGTGTGGGGAAACTGGTGGTGGCCAGGGCTGGGCGCAAGCTGAGTTGTAGGGGTGACAGTTCATCTGAGAAACAAAAAAACATGCAAGTCGTGGTTCACGAGGAGTCATTTCACAAATAGTGACCGCGGAAGTCAATGTTTAAAAAAACAAATCAATTGATTCGGGGCATAGGCGTGCAGGTTTGTTCGCAGATATGTTGCCTGTTGGTGGGGACTGGCCTGCTATCCCCCAAACAGTGACCACAGGACCAGCTAGGTCATTTTTCAACCTCATCCCCTCCCACCTTCCCCCTTTTTAAGGTGTCCAGTGTCTGTTATTCCATTCCATAGTCCATGTACACCCATTTTTAGCTCCCACTTGTGAGAACATGTGGTATTTGATTTTCTATTTCTGAGTTACTTCACTTAGGATATTGACCTGTAGCTCCGTGTATCTTACTGCAAAAGATACAGTTTCAATCTTTTTAATAAATGCATAGTATTCCTTGGTGTGTATATACCACATTTTCTTCATCCAATGAACACTTAGTTTCGTTCCATGATTTTGCTATTGTGAATTGTGCTGTAATAAACATGTAAGTATAGGTATTTTTTTGATAATTTCTTTTCCTTTGGGTAGATAATCATCAGTGGAGTTGCTGGGTCAAAAGGTAGATCTCTTTTTAGTGATTTGAGAAATCTATATCCTGTTTACTATAGAGGTTGTACAATTTACATTCTCACCAACAGTGTATAAGCGTTCTCTTCTCTCTGCATTCTTGCCAACATCCATCTGTTGGTTTTGGAAGTCAACGTTTTTCTACAAGACCTTCATATTGGCTATAAATAAAAGTGAAATCTTGGAAGAGAGTCTATTTCTGGACAGGCATAGAGGGAAACAGGAATGGTCAGGAAACACACCGGGATTATAGGAGAGCTTCGTTATTTTGATCTGGCTTGAGCCCATAAATGGAGTAGTCTCTTAGTGGAACAAAATCTCCTTCATTGTAATGGTAGTTGCCAGAGGCAATAACAGTGAAAGAGCCATTAAAAAAGTCAAAATCAGAGGAATCATTTAACTAGAACCTTCAATGGCTTTGAGTCGCTATGCCAGATAGTTCAATTATGTTATCTCTGCCGTGAAAAACCGTCTTTTTCTTGTACTTATATCTCTTGAACAGAATCGCACAAAAAACATGCCCTGATTACACGGTCCCTATTAGACACTACACCAGGAAGTGCTTGGGCTTTGGTAGTGTCCAGATTGTCTGAAGTCTGCAGAAATCTGCAGCAGGCAGAGGCCTTTGGGTAGCCCATGTTCCCAAGATTATCACTTCATAAAATATGGCTCTTGGGAGAGCGAAATCGCATGTAGGGTGTTCTGAGGAACCAGTGTCGCGCTGCTATCCTGAGGGTCACTTATGGCAATGTCTGAGTTATCTGTAATTACAGCAGCCATGGGTCTAGAGCTTAAGCCTCCTGCTTCCATAGAATCAATGCGTTCATAGATTGGAAGGCACCTTTCAGATTTTCTAGGCTGGCTATGTAATCCTGTAATCTTGGCACTTTGGGAGGCCAAGGCAGGCAGATCACTTGAGGTTAGGAGTTCAAGACCAGCCTGGCCAAGATGGTGAAACCATACACACACACATACACACACACACACACACACACACACACACACACACACACAATACAAAAATTAACTGAGTGTGGTGATGTGTGCCTGTAGTCCCAGCTACTCAGGAGGTTGAGGTGGGAGAATCCCTTGAACATGAGAGATGGAGGTTGCAGTGATCTGAGATCACGCCACTGCACTCCAGATTATGTGACAGAGACCCTGTCTCCAAAACATCTCCAAAACAGACTCTTGAGAAGTGAGCATTTTGCAGTGTTCGATTTGGGAGCTGGCTGTTCTGCTTCCTCCTAACATCTCAAAGGACACAGGATGGCCTGAGCTCCTAGGTACCCTGGGTTTTCCAGTAAGAATTCCATGGTGGGTGAGAGAAATGCAAATTGTCTCTGTAGAGCAGCAGACCCTGGAGCTTAAAGACTTCTCTCTGTTCACAGATTGCTGCATGGGGATGGCGAGGAAATAGAGGGTGAACAGGTCGGCTGCTGCTGCTCACGCCTCTCTTTCCATTTCCCAGCTGGTGTTGGAAGGCTGTGCAAGGTGTTGGGTTGCGGGATGATGGAGCCCTGGATCATTGTGAATCCATGACCCGCTGGCTGTTTGCATTGGCTCAGCCTTACTGCAGATACTACCCTTCATTTCCCTCTCCAGCTATGCATTGGTTTTCTGCATACCACTTGGAATTCATGTTGGCTCTCAGTCTTCTGACTGTCACATGAGAAAGAACCAAACAATGCATTATTTTAAAAGAATGTATCTGCATATGGCTTCTTGTCTGCCAAGTGTTGCACATTAGGCATTTATATTGAGAGTTTCAGATAAACCCCTGAGTTAATTCTGCAGGCAAAGACATTGGTGTTAGCACCGTTTGATCACTGGAATGCACGTCATAACAGCATTTTAATGTGCTTACGGCAAGGGGGATGAGACCATATCAAGGATGCACTTGGTTGTTATTATGGTTAAAAACATCAGGATAGCTGGGTGCGGTGGCTCACGCCTGTAATTCTAGCACTTTGGGAGGCCGAGGCGGGTGGATCACATGAGTCCAGGAGCTTGAGACCAGCCTGGCCAGCATGGTGAAACTCCGTCTCGACAAAAAATACAAAGATTAGCCAGGCATGGTGGTAAGTGCCTGTAGTCCCAGCTACTTGGGAGGCTGAGGTGGGAGTATCTTCGGAACCTGGGAAGTCCAGGTTGCAGTGAGCCAGGATTGTGCCACTGCACTCCAGCCTGGGTGATGGTGTGACAACTTATCTCCACCAAAAAAAAAAAAAAAAAAAAAAGCAGACATTTCCAAACAGCTAAAATGTCTTCAAAGGGGGTTACTGATGTCTTAGTCTGTTCTCAAGGCTGCTAATAAAGACATACCTGATACTGGGTAATTTATATAGGAGAGAAGTTTAATGGACCCACAGTTCCATAGGTCTCACAATCATGGCAGAAGGCAAAGGAGGAGCAAAGTCACGTCTTACATGGTGGTAGGCAAGAGAGGTGTGCAGGGGAATTGCCCTTTATAAAACTATCTGATCTTGTGAGACTCATTCACTATCATGAGAACAGCATGGGAAAAACCCACCCCCATGATTCAATTAGCTCCCACTGGGTTCCTTCCACCACATGTGAGGATCATTACAATTCAAGGTGAGATCTGGGTGGAGACACAGAGCCAAACCATATCAATTGATAATTAGCAGATTGAAGGGAAAAGGGGCATCTATTGACTAAGACAGCCTTCATGTTTCCCTTAGCTTGAGTGTTAGTTTTCCTCCTGACCTCCTTGTCTATTTTTTAATTTTAATTTTTTTGATATATAATAGATGCACATGTTGGGGGTACATGTGATTACTAAATATACTCATATAATTATAAAGATCACATCAGTGTGATCAGGATATTCATCACCCTAAATATTTGCCTTTTCATTACACTAGATACATTTAAATTCTTATTTTCTAGCTATTTTGAAATGTACTATATGGCCAGGTATGGCGGCTCACGCTTGTAATTCCAGCACTTTGGGAGGCCAAGGAGGGAGGATCACCTGAGGTGAGGAATTCAAGACCAGCCTGGACAACATGGTAGAACCCAATTTCTACAAAAAATACAAAAATGAGCTGGGCATGATAGCGGGTGCCTGTAATCCCAGCTACTCAGGAGCTGAGGTGGGAGAATCACTTGAACCAGGGAGGCAGAGTTTGCAGTGAGCCGAGATTGCACCATTGCACTCCAGCCTGGGTGACTGAGTGAGACTCTGTCTAAAAAAAAAAAAAAAAAAATGTAATAGATTGTTGTAAACTACAGTTACCTGCTGATCTCCTGAACACTATGTCTTATTTCTTTTATCAAACTGTATATTTGCAAAGTAGGAAGATTGCTTGAGCTCAGGAGTTTGAGAGCAGCTTGGGCAACGTAGTGAGATCCTGTCTCTACAACAAATACAAAAATCAGCCATGCATGGTGGCACGCACCTGTAGTCCTAGCTACTCGGGAGGCTGAGGTGGTAGGATCCCTTGAGCCCAGGAGTTCGAGGTTACTGTGAGCTATGATCGCAGCACTGTACTCCAGTCTGGGCCACAGAGCAGAAGCCTGTCACCAAAAACCAAAAAGCAAACCCCCCCACATATTTGTGCCCATTAATCAAACTGTTTTTATCTCCCTTCACAGCCTGTGGTAGCCACCAATCTACTCTCTATCTCCATGAGATCCAGGCTTGAAGCTCCCACATGTGAGTGAGAACATGCAATATTCTTCTTCTGTGCCTGGCTTATTTCATTTAATATAATGACCTCCAGTTCCATCCATCAACGGAGGATTTATTTTAGGAAACTTGCAATGGGGAGTTCTTTCTCTACCTCTTTGAGATGCAAGTCTTCTCTCAAATCTTCTCCTAGCCTCTTGCTGGTTTTACAACCCAGGAATGTGTTTCTTAAGACCTCAGAGCCATCCCTTTAAAATGTAGTAATTGAAGATGATACATCTCTCAGTCTTTGTAGAAGAGCAGGTTTCCAGTTTTGAAAAATGCCAATGAGCGAACACAGGTGGCTTTACCGCATTTCCTAACCTCTTCCTAATGTCTCCAGGTCCTTCTCAGCATCTCACCCCAGCACTTAAACTCTCCGGCCTTTTGTTGAACAGAGCTAAACTCCTTCTCTCTTCGGTATGGCAATAGTCCTGACTCGAGCCTGCCTTGCACGTTTAACTTGTCTGGTGCATGGTTTTCTTTGACAGTGTCCAGATCGAACGGCCCCACAAAAACATTGAGTGTGATTTTAGCCCGAGAAGCGGGAGGGTGAGAAGGCAGATTGGGAGCCAGCTGTGTAGGCAGGGGACTCGACCACTCCCTAAACCTTCTCCCAATCTCATCTGTAAACGGAGTGCACAGGCAGCAGCGCTTCTCCCCCGAGGCTGGGGCGATGGAATAAGTCTGACTATTGAGGGCACCTGCCACAGGGTTAGTCCTCAGGGTACGGTCGCCAGTGGGTTTCCTTTGGTCCACTGTGGACAATGCGTTTGTAGAATGGCAGCCCTCACTAGGCGATGTGGAAGCCACAGAAGACCCTGTAGTGGGAAAAGCAGCAGGAGCCGCTGCCCTGAGGAGCCTCCCAGCCGCGCAGGTCAGCGTGTCACCTGTCAGGTGGGCTGGGGGTGTGTGTGCGTGTGAGCACATGTGAGTGTGTATGCGTGTGAGCACATGTGAGTGTGAGAGACTACATGGAGTGTGAACAAGTGTGCGAGGGTGTGTGTGCAAGTTCGTATGCGTATGAGTACATTTGAAAACCTGCGTGTGGTTGTGAGGGTTAGTCACTGCGGATTGTGGAGGATATGTGAGTGTGCATGGAACACTGTTAGTGTGTGTGTGGCAAGTGTGTATAGTGTGAGGACAGGCAGAATTGTGTCAGTGTTGTGACGATGGGAGTGTGAATGAGTGTGAGTGTGCAAAAAGGTGCAGAGTGAATGTGTGCATGGAAGTGTGTGTGAACTATGAAGGCATGTAATGTGTCAGCGTGTGACTGCGCAGTGCAAGCGTGTATGGGAGGGTGAGAGTGTGAGTTAGTGTGACTCCTTGTTAGTGTGTCTATGAGTGTGTGCCAGTGGGCATGAGTGTGAGAGCATGTAAAAGTGTGTGTGTAGCGTGACAGTTGTCTGTAGTGTGACATTGTGTGGCTGTGTGTCAATGTGTATGAATGACAGCATGTTAAAGCATGCATGAGTGTGTATGTGTGACTGTTGGGTGTGTGAGTGTATGTGAGAGTGTGCATATGTGAGGCTGTGACTGTGAGTGTAACTGAATGAGGATGTGAGTGTGAATGTGTGTAAGTGTATGAGTGCATGTAATGGTGTAAGTGTATGGTTGTGATCCATGAGTGTGAGTGTGGGTGTGTTTTTCAGTGTGTGACTGTGTATGTGTGTTGGGTGTGGACCTGTGTGCAAGTGTAAAGGGCATGGGTGTGCAAGTGTGCAAGGACAAGTGTAAGGGGCATGAGAGTGCAAGTGTGAGTGTGTGCATGAATGAATGCGAGTGTGTGCATGGGAGTGAGTGCGTGTGCCTGTGTGAGTGAATCCAGAGCGTGGACGGGTGCAAGCCTCCCCCACTGACTCCTGTTCCCTGCTGAAATCATCTCTCCCACCTCCCTCCCTGCCACCCCCACAGTGTACCCCATAAGAGTGTTGGCTTTCCTGCCCAGTGCTCTGTCCTCTCCCCACTTCAGGCATCCCTGCACACCTGTTCCGTACAAGAAGGATGTACCTGTTCTCTGCATCCGTGAGTTCTGCACTGCAAGGGGAGCTCCCCACACCGGGTCCACAGACCATTGTCCACCCCCCAATGGCTGCCTGGCGGGATGAGAGGGCTTACAACAGTGGGGACAGCTGGTGCCAGCCCCTAACACTACTAAACTTCCATAGAGACCCGTACAGGGCTTTCCATTGGGAAAAATTGGAGAGAACCCAGGGACATTCAGAAGTGCAGTGACACCGTGTCTTAGACGGCTTAGGAAGGATGCCGATTCTCCCAGGAGGCAGGATTGAGGGCGAGAAGGCTGGGCAGGGGAATGTTTGAATAGCCAAGGTGAGAAAGTGGGGGAAAAGTGACATAGCAGATAAAATCCAAGGTAAAATAAAATATAGCCATCTGAAGGAACGATGTTGGACAATATTGGGCAGATCAAAGACCATTCTCGTGTGGGCAGTCATGTTATCTACTATGCCTCGCATTGGAAATTTATATTTTCTTGGAATGTTATTATTCTAACGTAAACTTAACTATTTCAAAGCATAGAATTCAGTGGCATTTTAGTACACAGCACGCATCCTAGCGCACAATCATCACCTCCATCCGGTCCCTGAACACTTTTATCACCCTCAGAAAAGAACATCACTCCCATATTCATCAAGCAAAAGTTCAGTTTAATTATTTTAAAAAAAGACAGGCATCAGAATTTTGAGCCCTATTTCACTCTTTTGTTTTTTTATTTTTTGAGATGGAGTCTCGCTCTGTCACCCAGGCTGGGGTACAGTGGCGTGATCTCAGCTGACTGCAACCTCTGCCTCCCGGGTTCAAGCGATTCTCCTGCCTCAGCCTCCCAAGTGGCTGGGATTACAGGCGCCCACCGCCATCCTGGCTAATTCTTGTATTTTCAGTAGAGACGGAGTTTCACCATGTTGGCTAGGCTGGTCTTGAACTCCTGACCTGAAGCGAACTGCCCGCCTCAGCCTCCCAAAGTGCTGAGATTACAGGCGTGAGCCACCACGCCCGGCCCACACTTATTTGTGAAAAGCAATTATTGATTTCATTTATTTAAAAAGGATCCTCTCCCCTCTGCTATGGTGATTTTGTGTGTGGCGTAAATAGCAAATTGAAACCACTAGATGGCACCAAACACCAGCATTTGAAAAACCTTAACTCCGAAATCAATGACTTTTGACACATTCTAGTGTTCTCTCTTAGGCCCTCACGTGACATTTAGCTGGAGGGGTGAAAATGTGTGAATGGCAATGTTTTTGCAATGGAAGGAGGTATTTAAAAAGGATCCTCTCCCCTCTGCTACGGTGATTTTTTGCGTGTGTGTGTGTGTGGCTTAAACAGCAAATTGAAACCACTAGATGGCACCAAACACCAGCATTTGAAAAACCTTAACTCCGAAATCAATGACTTTTGACACATTCTGGTATTTCTCTCTTAGACCCTCATGGGAGGTTTAGCTGGAGGGGTGAAAATGTGTGAATGGCAATGTTTTTGAATTGGAAGGAGGTATTTAAAAAGGATCCTCTCCCCTCTGCTATGGTGATTTTGTGCGTGTGTGTGTGTGGCTTAAATAGCAAATTGAACCCACTAGATGGCATCAAACACTAGCATTAAAAAAACAAAAACAAAAACAAAAACAGCTCCGAAATCAGTGATTTTTGACACATTCTGGTATTCTCTCTTAGACCCTCATGTGAGGTTTAGCTGGGGGATGAAAACGTGTGAATGGCAATGTTTTTGCAATGGAAGGAGCTATCTGGTGCAGAGAACCCATTTATGTAATTATTATTGCATTGTCGGTCAGCGAGGTGTGGTTAGAATGTGAGAAAAATACAATTTCCCCATCATTTCCAGGTGAGGTCAACCAAAGGTGAGTGAAGGTGGCTTAGTCACCTACTTGAGGCACTTCCAGGGCAAATGCTGAGGCTCCCAGAGGAGAACAATTAAATACACAGGGATAATGAGACCGTGCAAATTAAAAAAAATTCATAATCCCAGTGGAATAGCTTAATTTGTTTACAGTGGAGGTATTTACCTGCCTGAACTATTATGAATAAAAATGCATGATGTCAGTGGACACATCTTTGCCCGTAGGCTATTTCTAATTTTTCTTTGTTGGTTACATGTTTAGGTTCATGTGCTGCACTATTTTTCAAAAGTTGTTGTCGCACCGCACCTGAGAATGTAGGAGGGTTGTAGCTGCTTTATATTCAGTGCTTGTTATTGTCAAGCTTGAAAATGTTATTTATGCTCGTGATCGTGCAGGGATATTTCACTGTGGCTTCCATTTGCATTGATCTGATCACTAATAATGATAGGGATCTTTGTTTATATGCCTATTGGCTCCGTGTGTGAGTGTGTGTGTATTATTTTTCTGTTAAGTATTTGTTGAAATATTTTGTCAGTAGTCTATTTGCTTGGTTGTGTTTTGTAATTGAGCTGTTTATATATTCTGAATATGTAATAAATATATTTTATATAATATTTTCTCTGTGTGTGTGGCTTATCTTTTCTTTTATTAATGATGTTGTTTAAAGAGAATTTTAAATTTTTGATAAAGTCCACCTCATTAATTTTTAAAAATATTATGATTCATGCTTTTTGTGTCCTATCTAAAAACTCTTTTTTTTTGTTTGCAACCTCTGCCTCCCAGGTTCAAGCAATTCTCCTGCCTCAGCCTCCCAAGGAGCTGGGATTACAGGTGCACACCAACACGCCAGGCTAATTTTTTTTTTTTTTTTTTGTATTTTTTGTAGAGACAGGGTTTCATCATGGTTGGCCATGCTGTTCTCGAACTCCTGACCTCAAACAATCCGCCTTCCTCAGCCTCCCAAATTGCTGGGATTACAGGCATGAGCCACTGTGCTCGACCCTAAAAAGTCATTTCTATACCGAATTCAAGAAGACTTGATGTGTTTTCACCTAGCTGTTTAATAGTTCAGCTTTTTCATGTGTGTCTGTGATACATTTTGGTGCAACTTTGTGTATGGTGTGAAAAAAGGGTAAATTTTTTAAAAAATTCCTGAAAGAATACTTATTATTCTTACACCATTTCTTGAAAGGCTTATTCTTTCCACATTGAGTCAATTGAGCATGGCTGTGTGGGTCTGCTTCTGGACTCTATTTGAAATCATTGTCCTCCCTGTCTGTGCTACTGCCTGTGACACATGATATTGAGCTGTTGCCTTCTAGTATGTCTTGAACTTAAGAAGCATATGTGCTCTAATTTTGTTCTTTATCCAAATTACCTTGCTATTCTAGGTCCTTGGCATTTGCAGGTAAATGTTGGAGTTAGTCAATATAAAAAAATCCTAATGAATCATTGCTTGGCATTTCATTGAATCAGCATATCTAGGAAGGGGAGATCATCACCTTAACAATGCCAACTCTTTCAAATAATAAAGGTGATATATCTTCCATGTATTGCTCTTCATAAATTTCTCTCACCAATATATATATTTTAAAAATTTCAGTGTCCAGGTGTTGCACAGATTTGCTCAATCTATGTCTCTCAGTACTACTTGCTGTTGTAAATGACAATTAAAATAATTTGTTTTCTAACTTTTTGTTATTGGTATAATTTAATTTTTAAACCAAGTCATGTATTCTGTGACCTTCTAAATCCACTTATTAGTTCTGGTAGCTTTTCTGTAGATGCTAGAGAATTTTCTACATGTTAGATCATGTCATTATGAATAAAAACTTTTTTACTTCATTCCAATATATACCTTTCCTTCCTTCCTTCCTCCCTCCCTCCTTCCCTCTCTCCCCCCTCTCTTCCTTCCTCCCTTCTTCCCTTCCTCCCTTCCTCCTTCCCTCCCTCCCTCCCTTCCTTCCTTCTGAATGGGATTCCCAGTAAGATCTTTAACCTTTTGTAACCCAAAAAGCAAGGCAGCTGCACCCTGCATTTGTGTTTCATCCTGGGTCTGTCTCAGTGATGAGATGGTTCCTACAAATATGGCTGTCTCTGTGATTTCTCATTCAATACCATTTTCTCTTATTGTTGAACTTACCCTGGTTGCAGAGGAGCTCTTACCATGAGCCCATAGCACACTTTCTCATTATTGATAAGAAGAAATATTTGTCTTGGACTTTTGGTTCCTCCTTCCATGGAGAACTGATTTTTCCTGAATATTAGAATTTGCAGCCAGGGTTATATTCTCTGTCTTCTTTCACAGCCCTGTGTGGCTTCCACTGTTTGTGATCCTGAATATTTTGTATCTTTTATTCTCATCAAAGGGAAGTCAGTTTTTCTGTTTTTCACCTTTATTGTGTTTTTTGAAATGATTTCCAAGCAGAGGAGAGTTAAAGATGGACTTTATTATACCATTTCTAACCAGAAATATTTCTCTTAAATAAGCATTGTAGCAACAAGGTCTTCGGTCTGCTAGGAATAGAGGGTGAAGATGTAAAAAGACTTCGACTGTTTCCGTTTAGCAATGGGGCTGACTTGGTGGCATGAGGATTTCTTGATAAAGAAGAAACAAATCAGAAAGATTATATCTGTAAATTTTACATGTTAACTAGTTCTTTGTAACTTTTAGTAATATATGTTAATGTTTAAGCATAAAATGTAGCGATTTCAACTATCAGGAATCTTGGAATTAGCTTTCTTCCCGAATTGTAGTAAAAATCAATTATTGATGGAGTGGGAACTTTTGTCTAAATCAAAAAAGAAACAGAAAAAGCAGCCATTTAAAGCTAAACTAGTATGATTTTTGCCTCTTTTCAGTGATTTTGGCTCTGCTTTCATAACTTAAAAAAATTGTACTGTCACATCTGTGCTATTATATAATGCTGGCTGGTTCTTTGGATAGTTTTTAGAATCAGATTGAGGACTTAATTTTATGGAACGTCTATTCCAAACTATTCATAAATGCAAAAGCGATGGAGAGTAGAAATCATCATAACAGGACATTAAAATGATATTAATTTTCTGTTAAGTACTGAGTTTATGTTCTGTCTATATTGCGATAATATTTCTAAAATGAAAAATAAATAGTTTCAGGCCATTTTTGTTTGCATTAAGCATGCGAACCTACTCTGTCTTACACATTTTGAGGGAAAAAATTGCTTCTGCTGGCAGGCATTAGAAATGTGAATATTAAATTATTTATATTCAGTGGGGGTACAGTTGAATAATAGCACATTATATGGGATCATTTAAAAGTAAATGGAAAACATTATCTGAATCCAAATATACAAATATGTGCAAGTAGCATGCTACTCTGGTTCGACTAAACAAATGCCCTTAGGAATTTTAAGAAAACATGGGTTGCCAAATCAGTTTGTGTTTGGACATTGAAAAAAACATAATAAGACCTAGAAGAGGGGAGTACAGTTTTTTCACATTTTCAGAATTGTGTTTTCTTTCAGTTTGCTTATGTGTCAATTAAGATTGCGTCTTGAGGAGAGGCTATTATAAGTGTGTGTGGGGAGTGCGGTGGGTGGTGTGGGCTGGGACACTCCCCGTGGACTCATTGAGAGTTTAAAAATAAGGCAACATTTCCTCCCATTATTTGAGTCCATTTTTAAGGTTTTTATGCATTTTTAAATTTAATTATCTTTATTCCTTTGTTTGCCAGGCACCGTGCGAGGCGCCGAGGATGCAAAATTGAACAGTCTTCCATCATGAGATTTCTAAACTAAAGAACACAGCAGGCAGACAGACAAACAAAAAGTCAGCAATGACTGAGTGGTGATGTGGGTAATGCACACGTCATGTGTGATTGCTTGCAAACCGTGGAGATTTGCATGCAATACCCAGGAAGCCCATCGAAATAAAAGGACCCGTGAAATGGAATCTTTATTCTTGATTTTTTACATGTTGTTGATTTCTTTAGTATTTTCAGTACTCTCTCCTTCCTGTTTTTGCTTCTTGTGCTCTCTTCTTTTCATTCCTTCCTCCCTCCCTCCTCACCTTGCACCCTCCATGCCTCTCTCTCTTCCCCCCACCTCTCGTCTATCTTTGTACATACACATAAGGAAATATGCATAAAACATATAATGGATTGAGTTTAAATAATAATGTAGAAAATTAATATCCATTACTTAGGATATTAATTTTTAAAACCAAAACAAAAAATGCCAACCCAATAATGAGACTTTCAGTCCTTCTTTTGTGTTGTTTATTGTCTATGTAAATATCCCTCAACAACACATTGTTTAGTTTTGCCTGTTTCTGAACTTCACATAAATGATATCATAGGGCATATAAGTTTGTCTGCTTTGGTTCTTTCACTCAGCATTATGATTTTGAAATGCATTCATGTCAATACATGTACACGGAGTTTATTCATAATCACTGCAGTTTTATTGTGTGACTCTGTCCTATTTTATTCATCGAGTCAAATGTTGACGAGTGCATAGGTTGTTTTCCGTATTCTCTGGTCATGGACAATGTGGGTCTGAATATTTGCTCATGGGCTTTGGCAGTTGTTTATTTTAACTAGGGCCCTAAAGAATGAGCATGTTCAAGTTTACTAGAAAATTCTCACTGATTCCAAGGTGGTTTCGAGACTATTTTATCCTCGCCAAAAAAAATGTATATGAGAGCTTGACTACTTTCTATTCATATCAATACTTGGTGCAGCCAGATCATTAATTTTTCCCATCCGTTGGCAAGCAACTTCTTTTACCCTTTGCATTTCTGTCGTCATTATTGAGGTTAAGCATTGTTTTGTAGGTAACTGGGCCACTGTTAGTTTATTCAGTCTCTCAATAAGTGGGTGTTTTTTTCAAGGTTGTGGATGTTGTGACAAAGCAATTCACAATTTGTACACGCAGTTTTTAAGATTTCTGCTTCCTTAAGTTGTCAAGAGATGTATCATTATGCTTTTCATTAATTTGCATATATTTAAGAGGTACAGGTGCGATTTTGTTACATAGATATATTACCTCCTGCTTTCTGGGCTTTCAGGGTATCCATCACCAGAATAACGCACATTGTTACAGAAGTTACAGAATTTCTTATCCCTCACTCCCTCCCACCCTCCCACTCTTTGGAGTCTCCAATGTCTATTTTTCCACTCTCTACATCCATGTGTGCACATGGTTTAGCTCCCACTTATAAATGAGAGCATCTGGTATTTAACTTTCTAAGTTATTTTAGTTAAGATAATGGCCTTCAGTTCCATCCATGTTGTTGCAAAAGACATGGTTTCATTTATTTTTATGGCTAAATAGTATTCCACTGTGAAGATAATACCACATTTATTTTTTAATTCTCATATATATATTTATTTGATTTTATTATTTTTTTTGGAGATGAAGTCTCGTTCTGTTGCTCAGGCTAGAGTGCAGGGGCACGATCTCAGCTTGCTGCAAACTTCACCTCCTGGGTTCAAGCAATCCTTCTACCTCAGCCTCCCGAGTTGCTGGGATTACCAGCGTGAGCCACCATG